>PVKB01006750.1:0-52777 GCA_004027205.1 Ctenodactylus gundi
AATTTCAGTTGCCTTAGCTGAATACTGGAAGGTGCATATTTGTACATTCACAAGGTTATCTTTACATCAGTCAGTTTCCTTAGGATAAACTTTCATTAGTGACCTAATAAGTGAATTGCTACAACAAAACAAAGTTAAAACTATATCACATTGCTACATTAAATGAACTTAAATCTATACCACATAAATATACTTAAAGTGACAGACATGAAGGCAAGCCTAGTTATTTCAGAATTTTCTAGCTTTCATATCTTATTTACTCATATTTCACTGATTATTAACCTACTTTTTTCCCAGCTCTTTCTCCTCTAGCTGTTGTCACTTTTTCTCTGGCGTCACTGGTGTCGCTGGTCTCCCTTTCACTGTCCAAGTTTCCTTTAAGTATTTTCTGCAATACTGGCTCAGTGGCTACAAATTCCTTTAAGCTGTCTCTGTCATGGAAAGTTTTAAGTTCTCCCTTTAAGTTAAAAGATAATTTTGCTGGATATAGCAGTCTCGGTTGGCATTTATGTTTTTTTTTTTAGCGCTCGGATGACATTGCTCCACAATCTCCTTGCTTTTAGAGTTTGGATTGAAAAATCTATCATTATCCTGATGGGTTTATCTTTGTAGGTCACCTTCTGTTTTTCTCGTACCGCTTTTAGTATTTTCTCTTTGTGTTGGGTTTCTAGAATTTTAATTATGATGTGTCGTGATGAGGATCTCTTCGGATCAAAGTTGTTTGGTGTTCTATATGCCTGCAAAAGTTCCATGTTCATTTCTCTTTTTAGATTTGGGAAATTTTCTTCCATTATTTCATTAAACATGTCCTTTAAGCCTTTAGTTTTGTCCTCAGTCTTCTCCTCGATTCTCATAATACTGAGGTTGCTTCTCCTTGAATCATCTATCAGTCATTGTAATGATTCGCTTTCTTTATTTACTTAGTATTCTTCATGGCCTGTATGTTGCAGCTTAGTCACTTCATTTTCTAGGTCTGACATACTATTCTGAAGTTGTTTAAAGTGGTTGCTTATTATTACCTGTGTGTTTTTCATTTCCTGAATATCTGCATTCAGTTTTTCTATATCTCTGTTGTGTTCTTCTCTAATTTCTTGTTTTGTCCTCATTGTTTTTTGGTATATTTCTTCTCTGGTCTCCTCTAGTAGCTTTTCAAAGCTTGCTTTTTGCTTATCTATGTATTGGTGTAGCTCTTCTGCTGTCTGTTTAATTTCCTGCTTTAATTCCCATTTTAATTTACTGAATTTCTGGGCCCAGAAGATGTCATCATTTATGTCATATTCATCTTTATTTACCCTGACCGCATCTCCTGGGGTTTCAGGTCTCTTTGTAGGAGATTTGTGATGCGCTTCCCCATTTTTTCTTTGGTCTCCTCTAATTTCTTTTCAAGGCTTTCTTTATGCTTAGCTAAGTGTTCTTGTAGCTCTTGCGCTGTCTGTTTTATTTCCTGCTTTGCTTCCCGGTTTAATTCCTGCTTTAATTCACTGACTATCTGGGCCCAGAGGTTACCATCATTTTTGTCCTTTTCTTTGGGTTCTGCAATATCAGCACCCCTTGCATCCTCCCCTTGGGAGTCATATGTTTTTGTATAAGATTTGTTACCACGTTTCCCCATGGTTCTGCTACCTCTGTCTCTGGTGTGCAGGAAAGAAAATGGCTCCTGCTGACGTCACTGCCTGTGACGGCTGTTGAGCCCTGTTTCTGATCTGGGATCCCCTGGCCTTTTCTAGGGGGAGCTCATGCTGTGTTTGTAGTACACACACCCACGGTTGGTGCTTCTGAGGCTGGGGCCACCTGCAGCCTATGATTCCCATTTACCCAGATCCACGCTTACCTCGGGCTGAGGTTCTGGCCTCCGGAACTTGTTTGTGATCTGTGGGTGCCGGCAGCTAGGGGCTGCACCGAGTGAGCTGCTTCTGACCTACCCACAGCCTCTTTTCCCGTTGTTGTGTCCTCCGTCCTCTCCCAGCTCCATCCTCTCCCAGCTCCGTTCAGTCAGATGTTCAGGTCCCTGCGAGCTTTCCTCCATCTGCCGCTGCCTGCCGCTTGCAGCTGGCTGTGGTGACTTTCTGGACTGAGGGGATATTTTTCCCCCTCTGGTTTTGATGATCCTTTGAAGTTTCTGGCCTCCCGCTGATTGCCTTTCAGTTTCTGGGTATGCTCCTCTCTTTCCTCGCTACACCACACACACTTTTTCTATATTCTTGACTTTTCATGTGAGTTGATGAGATGTGAGTTGAACGTATTTTTGCTGAGGGCAAGAAAAATGATATTGAAGTGTTTCTTCTATCTTCTTGGTAAAAGATGAAATACAGGCCTGGAACATGACGTCTGAATGCTTCCGTGTACAATCAAGTAAGAAATCAAGATAAAGCTTGCTTTCTGTCCTACTCACTCAGGTACTAAAACAAAGTAGGGGAGAACTTCATACTCAGGACTTTTGAAAATAGGAGTTTTTATACAATTGATTTCAGTCAGTACTTGAAGAAATCCTATAAAATTCAGTCTTTGAATGTGTTTATATCTTGTGTTGAAATCAACACTCCAGCTTTCTTGACTTCTACAATGTTGTCCTCATCGTAGAGAGTGTAAAAAACACATTTTCCTCCTTTTATTGATACGTATAAGTGCAAAATTTAAAGTTCACATTGATCTTGAACATTTTGTGCATATCCATATCTTGGCAAGGTTATAGCCTTTCCCCTCTATCCTTTCAATCCTCCCCTTACCCACTAAACCCTTCCCCCCAGTTCCTCATATTTTCCGTATTAAGATCAATGAAATAATTGTGATCTGGGTTTCTCATATTAGAGAAACCATATGATATTTTACTTTCTGCTTTTGGCTCACTTCACTAAGCATTATTATCTCAAGTGGGCTCGATTTGCCTTTAAAAAGCCTGCAACCCCTCAGATTTCGTAGATGAGTAGTATTCCATTGTGTATAAATACCACAGTTTGTGTATCCATTGGTATGTTGGTGGGTATTTTGATGTCTTCCACATTTTAGCTATTGTTAGTTGTGCTATGAACATGGGTGTACATGTATCTCTGTTATGTGTTGTTTTTGACTCTTTTGGGAATATTTCCAGAAGAGGTATCACTGGATCAAAGGAGATATTAATTTCCAGTTTTATGAAAGTCTTCCATACTGCTTTTCATAGTGGTTTTACCAATTTACATTCCCAAGAGCAGTTCAGGAAGGTTCCTTTTCCCGTAAAGCCCCGCCTGCACTGAATGCTGTTTGATTTCTTTATATAGGCCAATCGCATCGGAGTTAGATGGTACTGTAGTGATGTTTTAATTTGCTTTTCTCTTATGGCTAGGGATAGTGAATGTATTCTCATGTATTTATTAGCCATTTGAACTTCTTCATCAGTGAACTGCCTCATTATTTTTTGATTTTTTTTGCCTTTGCTTTAATAGTTGTAATTTTTCCCATTTTATTGATATGTATAAGCTCAAATTTTAAGTTTTACAGTGAAGTTGAGCATTTTGTGCACATACTCAAGATGACAAGGACGTTCCCACTCTCCTTTTGTCACACCCATTATCCAACCCTTCTGTCCCTCCCCACCATACCCCCCCACCCCCATTTCACTTTGTTTTTCGTTTTAAGTTCCATAAGTGTTGTGATCTGGGTTTCTCATTCGATGTTTCACCTTCTGCTTTTGACTCACTTCACTAAGCATGATGTTTTCAAGTTTCTTCCATTTGCCCGCAAAAACCTCCACACTGTTGGACTTTATAGGTACATAGTATTCCATTGTGTATAAATACCACAGTTTGTGCATTCACTGGTCTGTTGATGGGTATTTTGGTGACTTCCATATTTTAGCTATTTTTTTTTGTTTGGCTGCTATGAACATGGGTATACATATACCTCTATCATGTGTTGTTTTGTCCACTTTTGGATATATTTCCAGGAAGGGTGTCACAAGATCAAAGGGGATATTTATTTCTAGTGTTTTGAGAGATCTCCATACTGCATTCCAAAGTGGTTGTACAAATTTACATTCCCACCAGCAGTGCAATTCTTTCTCCCCACAGCCTCTCCCGCACTGATTACTATTTGACTTGTTGGTATAGGCTATTCTCTCTGGAGTGAGATGATATCTTCGCGTTGTTTTGATTTGCATTTCTTTTATGGCTAGAGATGTTGGCCATCTTTTCCTGTATCTATTGGCAATTTGTAATTCTTCATGAGTGAACGGACTCTTCATTTCAATTGCCCACATTTCAATAGGATCCTTTATTTTTGGTAGGCTTACTTTTCTTCAGCTCCCTGTATATTCTAGTTGTGAGCTTTCTATCTGAGTTGTTGGTGGTGAATATTTTTTCCCAGTCTGTTGGTTCTCTTTTCAGAATGTTGAGGGTTTCCTTTGCTGTGCAGAAACTTTTTAATTTGACAAGATCCCATTTGTTAATAATGGGGATTATTTCTTTTGTTCTTGGTGTCTTGTCAAAGAAGTCTTTGCCTACCCCCAATGTCTTTTACATATTTGCCTAATTTGTCTTCCAGGAGGTTCAGTGTTTCATTTTTAATGTCTAGGTCTTTGATCCACTTTGATTTGATTTTGGTGCATGGTGATAGCTGTGTGACTAGATTGATTCTTCTGCATGTGGATGTCAAGTTTTCTCAGCACCACTTGTTGAACAGGTTTTCCTTTTTCCATTGTATGCATTTGGCCCCTTTGTCGACTTCTACCATGTTGTATCATCTTAGAAAACATAACTCAACACAACTCTACTGAGAGCAGTAAGAATTATATTGAAGTATGTTTTTATCTTTTCATTGTTACTAGATGAAATACAGGCCCAGAAGAGAGAAGTCAGAACTCTACTCTGTACGTTCAAGTCAGGAATCATGAAAAAGTTTACCTTTCTATCCTACTAAATTACTAAAACAAAGTAGGGAACAGCTTGAGTCTCAGGTCTTTTGAGGTGTTGTACAATTTAATTCAGTGCTTGAACAAATCCCATTGAATTCAAGGCATTTTAAATGGTGAATAAAGTGAATTGAAAAGAGCACTCTACAGTTTCCCTTGACTTTTAATATGTTGCCTTTTCTCAGGACATATAACTAAAAACATTTTTGCTGAGGGTAGTGAGAATTATATTGAAGTACATTTCTATCTTTTACTTGGTAAAGGATGAGATACAGGCCTAGAACAAAACACATCAGAGTACTACTCTGTGTGTTCAAGTCTGGAATCAAGATAAAGCTTACATTTCTGTCCTACAAACTCAGTTCCTGTAACAGACAGAGTAGGAGAGAGTGTTAGTCTCAGCTCTTTTGCAAACAGGGCTTGTTATATAACTGACAGCAGTACATGAAGAAATTCTGTTAGGGTTAGGGTTAGGGTTAGAACTTGGGTCAAAGCTAAGGCTAAGCTTTTGTCTGGGTTTCTGTTTAACGCCATCATGAAAGTGAGAGATGGGGTTAGGGATAGGGTTCAGGTTAGTGTCAGTGTTAGGGTTTAGGGGTTAGTGTTTGGGTAATGGTTAGGGTCAAGTTTAGTGATTGGATGATAGCTAGAGCTAAGTTTTGGTGTAGGTTTCAGTTTTGGGCCACCATGAATGTTAGGTATGGTGTTAGAATTAGGGTTAGGGTTAATGTCAGAGCTAGAGTTGTGAGTAGGGTTTAGGGGTTAATGATAGGGTTCAGGTTAAGAGTTAGTGCTTGATAGCTAAGGCTAAGTGTTGGTCTAGGTTTCAGTGTAGGGCCATCATGAATGTGAGTGGTGAGGTTATGATTAGGGATAATGTTAGTTTTAGGGCTAGTACTTGGGTCAGAGCAAGGGCTAAGTTTTAGTCTGGATTTCAGTGTAACACCATCATGAATGTGAAGGATGGGTTCGGGTTTGTGTTATGATTAGGGTTAGGGTTTAGGGGTTAGGGTTAGGGTTAGTACTTGGGTGATAGCTAGGGCTAAGTTTTGGTCTAGGTTTCAGTTTAGGGCCATCATGAATGTGAGGGATGAGGTTAGGGTTAGAGTTAGAGATAGGTTTAGGGTTACGTTTTACTGGTTAGGTGTAGGGTTAGGGTTAGTACTTGGGTCATAGCTAGGGCTAAGCTTTGTTCTAGGTTTCAGTTTAGGGCCTTCATGAATGTGAGGTTTAGGGTTAGATTAGAGTCAGGGTTAGGATTTAGCGGTTAGAGTTAGTGTTAGTTTTGGGGTTAGGATTAGGGTTAGCACTTGGCTCTAGCTAGGGCTAAGTTTTGGTCTAGGTTTCAATTTAAGGCCATCATGAATGTGAGGGATGCATTTAGCTTTAGGGATAGGGTTAGGATTAGTACTTGGGTCATAGCTAGGGCTAAGCTTTGGTCTAGGTTTCAGTTTAGATCCATCATGAAGGTGAGTGATGGGGTTAGGGTTAGGAATAGTGCAATGGTTAGGGTTAGGTATAGGGTTAATATTAGGGTTAGTGTTAGGATTAGTACTTGGGTCATACCTAGGACTAAGTTTTGGTTTAAGTTTCAGTTTAAGGCCACCATGAATGTGAGCTATGGTGTTAGAATTAGGGTTAGGATTGTTAGTGTTAGGGTAAGTGGTAGGGTTTAGAAATTAGGGTTAGAGTTCAGGTTAGGGTTAGTACTTAGGTCATAACTAGAGCTAAATTCTGGTCTAGGTTCCATGTTAGGGCCATCATGAATGTGAGTGGTAGGGTTAGGGTTAGGGATAGTGTTAGGGTTAGGGTTTGGTATAGTGTTAAAGTTAGGGTTAGGGTTAGTACTTGGGTCATAACTAGGGCTAAGTTTTGGTCTAGGTTTCAGTTTAAGGCCACCACAAATGTGAGGTATGGTGTTAGAATTAGGGTTAGGATTAGTGTTAGTGCTATGGTTATGAGTAGTGTTTAGGGGTTAGGGATAGGGTTCGGGTTAGGGTTTAGTGGCTAAGGTAGTGGTTAGGGTTAGAGTTAGGTTTAGTACTCATGTGATAGCTAGGGCTAAGTTTTGTTCTGGGTTTTTGTTCAGAACCACCATGAATGTGTGGGATGGGTTATAGAGTTAGGGTAAGTGTTAGTCTCAGGGTTAGTGTTAGGGTTATGGTTAGATTCAGTATTAGTGTTAGCAGTAGGGTTTAGGTGTTAGGGTTAGGGTTATTACTTGGCTCATAGCTAGGGCTAAGTTCTGGTCTAAGTTTCAGAGTAGGGCCATCATGTATGTGAGGGGTGGGTTTAGTGTTAGGATAAGTGTTAATCTTAGGGTGAGGGTTAGAGTTTTTTGGGGTCTCCAGGGCCCGAGAGCCTCAGCATCGCTGTACTTGGCCGAGTTTCTACCTTCCCACGAACAAATGTTACTGCTTGTAATTTAAGCCAGGAGTTGTTTTGCTTAAACTCCAGGAACTGTTCTTGAAACTGCTCCTTATCACATCCTCCTTCCCCTACTCCTTCCCTCCCTCTGGGCGACCCCATGCTGATTGAGCCCTTGCTGATGGGCCCAAGGTAACTACCTCAGTCTATTTAAGCCCCTGTACTTCCCAAAATAAAGGAGGTAGTGTTCACTAAAATGACTCCCAGAGTGTGTTACTCTGTCGTACAATCCCTCTTGGCTGTTCAGGGGGACCCCGCTGGATGGAGACCCCTATAAGGGTTAGTACTAGGCGCATAGCTAGGGCTAAGTTTGTGTCTCAGTTTCAATTTAGTGCCGTCATGAATGTGGGGGGTGGGGATAGGTTTAGTGTTAGTGTTAGGGTTAGAGTTAGGGTTTAGTGGTTCGGGTTAGGGTTAGGCTTATGATATAGTCGTTAGGTTAGGTTTAGGTTAGGGTTATGGTTAGGGTTTAGCAGACAAGGTTAGGGTTAGGGTTAAGATCAGGACTTGGATCATAGCTACGGCTAAGTTTTTGTCTGTGTTTTACTGTAGGGTCATCTTGAATGTGAGGGGTGGTGTTAGGCTTAGGGGTAGTGTTAAGATTAGGGTTAAGGAAAGGGTTAGTATTAGGGTTAGATTTATTACTTGGGACACAACTAGGGTTAAATTTTGGTCAGGATTTCAGTTTGGGGCCATCATGAATGTGAGAGATTGGGTTAGGTTTGGAGTTAGGGTTAGGGATAGTGTTAGGTTTAGAGTTAGGTTTTGGATGTAGTGCTTTGGGATAGGGTTAGGGTTATGGTTAGTGTTGGGTCAAGCTAGTAGTAAGTTTTGGTCTAGGTTTCAGTTTAGGTCCATCATTAATGTGAGGGATGGCTTTAGGAGTAGGGTTAGGTTTAGTGTTAGGGTTAGGGCTAGGGGTTAGGTATTTAGGTTAGTGTTAGGGTTAGTGTCTGTTTTTCTACTTTGCTCAAAGGTAGGGCTAAGTTTTGGTCTAGGTTTCAGTTTAGGGATATCATGAATGTGAGGGATCAGGTTAGGGTTACAGTAACTGTTAGGGTTAGGGTTACGGTTAATACTAAGCTCCGCTTCTGGTCAAGATGGCGGCTGAGTAACAGCACTGCACAAAGTCTCCTCAACTCACTTAAAAAGACAAGACGATAGAAAAAGCGTCTTTGGTGTAGCTAGGAAAGAGACATGAATCCCAAGAAACTGAAAGGCGACCAGTGCAAGGCCAGAAACTCTGTGAAGGATCATCAAAACTGGAGGGGGGGAATAAATCCCCGTAGTCCAGTAAGCCGCTGCACCTGGCGGCAAACGGCAGGCAGAGGCGGTGGGAGGAATGCTCATGGGGACGTGAACATCTGACTGAACAGAGCTGGAGAGGACGGAGCACACAACAACGGGAGAATAGGCTGAGGGTGGACCAGGACTTGTAGGAATCGTTGGCTGCGGGCGGCCTCAGAAGCACCAACATGCGGTGGTTTGTATTATAAATGCAGTGTGCACCCCCCACCCCCAGAAAAGACCCAGGAATCCCAGATCAGAAACAGGGCCCAACAGCCGTCGCTGGCAGTGACAGCAAGCAGGAGCCATTGACTTTTCCTGCGCACCAGAGACAGTCAGAGGTAGCAGTATCATGGGAAAACGTGGTAACAAATCTTATAAAAAAACATCTGATTCCCCAGGGGAGGGTGCAAGGGGTGCTGATATTGCAGAACCCAAAGAAAAGGACAAAAATGATGGTAACCTCTGGGCCCAGATAGTCAGTGAATTAAAGCAGGAATTAAACTGGAAAGCAAAGCAGGAAATAAAACAGACAGCACAAGAGCTACAAGAACACTTAGCTAAGCATAAAGAAAGCCTTGAAAAGAAATTAGAGGAGACCAAAGAAGGAATGGGCAAGCGCATCACAAATCTCCTACAAAGAGACCTGAAACCCCAGGAGATGAAGTCAGGGTAAATAAAGATGAATATGGCAAAAATGATGGCATCTTCTGGGCCCAGAAATTCAGTGAATTAAAATGGGAATTAAAGCAGGAAATTAAACAGACAGCAGAAGGGGATTACAGTTAGTTTAGATGTTTGGGTTAGTGTTAGGGTTTCTACTTTGCTCATAGGTAGGGCTAAGTTTTAGTCTAGGTTTCAGTTTAGGGATATCATAAATTTGAGGGATGGCGTTAGAGTTAGTGTTAGGGTTAGAGTTTGGTTTAGTGTCAATTTTAGCCTTAGGGTTAGTACTTGGGAGATAGCTAAAGCTAAGTTTTCGTGTGGGTTTCAGTTTAGGGCCAGCATGAATGTGATAAATGAGGTTAAGGTTAGGGATAGAGTTAGTGTTTGGGTTAGGGCTAGGTTTAGTGTTAGGATTAGAGTTTTGGTTAGTACTTGGGTCATAGCTAAGGCTAAGTTTTGGTCTATGTTTCAGTTTAGGGTCATCGTGTATGTGTGGGATGGGGTTAGTGTTAGGTTTAGTTTTAGTGTTAGGGTTAGGGTTAGTGTTATGGATAGGATTATGTTTAATACTTGGGTCAAAGCTAGGGCTAAATTTTTGTCTAGTTTTAGCTGTAGGGCCATCGTGAATGTGAGTGATGGCGTTAGGATTAGGGTTAGGGTTAGGATTAAGGATAGGGTTAGTACTTGGGTCATAACTTGGGCTAAGTTTTGGTCTAGGTGTCAGTTCAGGGTCATCATGAATGTGAGGAATGAGGTTAGGGTTAGGGTTAGGTTTAGTGTTAGGGTTAGGTTTAGGGTTAGTGTTAGGGTTAGGGTTATGGAAAAGTTTAGTACTTCAGTTATTGCTAAGGCTAAATTTTTGTCTGGGGTTCAATTTAGGACCATCATGAATGTGAGGGATGGGTTCAGGTTAGGGTTAGTGTTAGTGTTTGTTAGAGTCAGGGTTAAGGTCTAGAGGGTAAGGGTTAGGATTAGATTTATGGTTAGTTCTTGGGTCATAGATAGGGCTTAGTTTTTGTCTAGATTTCATTTTATGGCCATCGTGACTAGGATTAGAGTTAGGGTTAGGGTTAGGGACAGGTGTAGGGTACAGGGATTAAGGTTAGGGTTAAGTTTAGGGTTAGGGTTAGTACTTGAGTCATACCTAGGGCTAAGTTTTGGTGTAGTTTTCAGTTTAGGGCCATCGTGAATGTGAGGTATGGTGTTTGAATTAGGGTTAGGGTTAGTGTTAGTGTTAGGTTTAGGGTAAGGGTTAGCGTTTAGGAATTAGGGTTTGTGTTAGGGTTAGGTTTATGGTTAGGTTTACATTAAGTACTTGGATCATAGCTATGGCTACGTTTTTTTTCTGGGTTTCAATGAAAGGCCATCATGAAAGTGAGGGATGGAGTTAAGGTTAGTGTTAAGTGTAATGTTTGGTATAGGGTTAGGGTTAGGGATTAGAGATTAAGATTGTTAGGGTTAGGTTCAGTATTTGGGTCATAGCTAGGGCTAAATTTTGGTCTAGATGTCAGTTTAGGGCCATCATAAATGTGAAGGATGAGGTTAGAGTTAGTGTCTGGTTTAGTGTTAGTCTAAGGTTTAGGGTTAGTACTTGGCTTGTAGCTACGGTTAAGTTTTGGTCTAGGTTTCAGTTTAGGGCAATCATGAATGTGAGAGATAGAGTTAGGATTAGGGTTAGGGTTTGTGTTAGGGTTAGGGTTAGATTTTAGTGGCTAGGGTTAGGATTAGGTTTAGGGCTAGGGTTATTACTTGGGTCATAGTTAGATCTAATTTTTGGTTAGGTTACAGTTTAGGGCCATGATGAATGTGAGAGATAGGGATAGGATTAGGGTTAGGGTGAGCGTTATTGGTAGGGTTAGCGTTAGTTTTATTGTTAGGGTTATTTTTAGGATTAGAGTTACAGTTAAGGTAAGTAGTTGCATCATAGCTACGGCTAAGTTTTGGTCTGGGTTTCAGTTTAGGGCCATCAGGAATGTGAGGGGTGCATTTAGGGTTAGGGTTAGTGTTAGTGTTAGGTTTAGCATTAGGGTTAGGTTTATGTTTAGGGTTAGTGTTAGGTTTAGGGTTAGGGTTTAGTGTTTAGGGTTATGGGTAGGGTTAGTGTTAGCACTTGGGTCATAGCTAGGGCTAAGTGTTGGTCTAGGTTTCATTTTAGGGGCATCATGAACGTGAGTGGTGTGGTTAGGATAAGGGTTATGGTTAGTTTTAGGGTTAGGGTTAGTACTTGAGTCATAGCTAAGGCTAAGATTTGGTCTAGGTTTCAGTTTAGGGCCAACACGAATGTGAGGGATGGTGTTAGGGTTAGTGTTAGGGTTAGTACTTTGGTCGTAGCTAGGGCTAACTTTTGGTCTGGGTTTCAGTATGGGGCCATCATGAATTTGAGGGATGCCATTAGGTTTAGGGTTAGTGTTAGGTTTATGTTTAGGGTTAGGGTAAGCGTTAGGTTTTAGGGTTAAGGTTAAGTGTAGGTTTGGGTTGTTACTTGAGTCACAGCTTGGGCTAAGTTTTGGTCTGTGTTTCAGTTTAGGGCCCTCATGAATGTGAGAGATGGTGTTAGGTTTAAGGTTAGGATTAGTGTTTAGGCGATAAAGTTAGGTTTATGGTGAGGGTTGGAACTTGGTTCAAAGCTAGTGCTAAGTTTTGGTCTGTGTTTTATTATTGGACCATCTTGAATGGGAGGGATGGGGTTAGTGTTAGAGTTAGTGTTAAGGTTACGGATATTGATAGGGTTAGTGTTTGTACTTGGTTCACAGCTAGGGCTAAATTTTGATTGGTGTTTCAGTTTGGGGCCATCATGAATGTGACAGGAGAGGTTAGGTTTAGTGTTAGGCTTAGTGTTAGGCTTAGGGGTTTAGGGTTTAGGGTTAGGGTTAGGTTTTAATGGTTAAGGTTAGAGTTAGGATTCAGTATAAGGCCATCATGAATGTGATTGATGGGGTTAGGCTTCAGATTAGTATTAGGATTAGTGTTAAGGATAGGGTTAGGTTTAGGGTTTACAGGTTAGAGTTAGGCTTAGTATTAGGGTCATAGCTAGGGCTAAGTTTGGATCTGGGTTTTATTTTAGGGCCATCATGAATGAGATGGATGACATTAGGTTTATGCTTTGGGTTAGTGTTAAGGGTTACTCTTAGGGTTAGGGTTAGTACTTGCATCATAGCCAGGGCTAATATTTGTCTGGGTGTCAGTTTAGGGTCATCATGAATGTGAGTTATGGTTAGGGTTTGCGTTAGGGTTAAGATTTGGGTTACGGTTTAGGAGTTTAGGTTAGGTTTAAGGTTAATGTTAGTACTTGGATCATAGCTAGGACTCAGTTTTGGTCTAGGCTTCAGTTTAGGGCAATCATGAATGTGAGGTATGGAGTTAGGATTAGGATTAGTGTTCAGGTTAGGGTTAGGTTATAGTGGTTGGTGTTAGGGTTAGGGTTAGTATTAGTACCTGGGTCATAGCTAGGGCTTCTTTTTTTCATCTGTGTTTCAGTTTAGGGCCATCATGAATGTGAGGAATGGGGTTATGATTATTGTTAGGGTAAGTGTTAAGTTTAGGATTAGAGTTAGGGTTTAGGTGTTAGGGTAAGGGTTAGGGTTCCTACTTGGGTCATTGCTAGGGCTAAGTTCAGGTGTAGGTTTCAGTTTAGGGCCATTATGAATGTGAGGGATTGGTTTAGGTTTAGATTTAGGGTTAGTGTTAGGGATAGGGTTTAGGGTTAGGTTTAATGTTAGGTTTTGGGGTTACTGTTAGTACTGGGGTGATAACTAAGGCTATGTTTTGGTCTGGATTTCAATTTAGGGCAATTATGAATGTGAGTAATGGTGTTAGGTTTAATGTTAGTGCAAGTGTTAGTGTTAGAGTTAGGGTTAGTGTTAGGGTTAGTTCTTGGGTTGTAGTAGGGCAAAGTTTTGGTCTGGCTTTCTGTTTAGGGCCATCATGAATGTGAGGCATGATGTTTGAATTAGGTTTAGTGTTAGTGTTACTACTGTTAGGATTATGGTTAGGTTTTAGTAGTTAGGGTTAAGGTTAGGATTAGGTTTAATGCTAACGTCAGGGTTAGTACTTGGGTCATAGGTATGGCTATGTTTTGGTCTAGGTTTCAGTGTAGGGCCATCATGAATGTAAGGGATTGGGTTAGGGTTAAAGTTAGGGTTAGGTTCCTTACTTGGGTCATAGCTAGGGCTGAGTTTTGGTGTAGGTTTCAATTTAGGGCGATCATGTATGTGAGAGGCAGGGTTAGCAATAGGGTTAGTGTTACTGTTAGGTTTTCAGTTAGGTTTTAATGGTTAGGGTTAGGATTAGTGTTAGGGTTAGTACTTGGGTCATAGAGCTATGTTTTGGCCTAGGTTTAAATTTAGGGCCATCATGAATGTGAGAGATGGTGTTAGTGTTAGGCTTAGGGTTAGAGTTAGGTTTTTGGGGTTAGTGTGAGGGTTCGTGTTAGTACTTGCATAGCTAAGGCTAAGATTTTGTCTGTTTCCATTTAGGGCCAACATGATTGTGAGTGATGGTGTTAGGTTTAGGGATAGGGTTATTGTTAGGGTTAGTTTTAGGATTAGTGTTAGGGTTAGGGTTACTGTTAGGGTTAAGGTTAGTACTTGGGTCATAGCTACAGCTACGTCGTGGTCTGTGTTTCAGTTTAGGGCCATCATGAATGTGAGGGATGTGGTTAGGTTTAGTGTTAGGTATAGGGTTATGGTCACTGTTAGTGTTAGGTTTAGGGTTAGGTTTAGGTTTAGGTTTAGGCTTAGCATTAGCACTGTTGCTAGGGCTAAGTTTTGGTCTAGGTTTCAGTTTAGGTCCATGTTGAATGTGAGGGATGGGGTTATTGTTAGGGTTAGCGTTGGGGTTAGGGTTTAGTGGTAAGTATTAGGGTAAGAGTTTAGTAGTTAGGGTTATGGTTAAGGTTATGTTTAGTACTTGGGTCATAGCTAGGGCTAAATATTGGTCCTGGTTTCAGTTTAGGGCCATCATGAATGTGAGGGATGGCGTTTGGATTCGGGTTACATTTACTGATAGGATTATGTTTAGGCGTGGGTTTAGTACTTGAGTAATAGCTAGGGCTAAGTTTTCGTCTAGTTTTCAGTGTAGGGCCATCAGGAATGTGAGGCATGGTGTTAGGTTTAGGGTTATGGTTAGGTTTAGTTTTAGGGTTAGGGTTAGTGTTTGTGTTAGGGTTAGGTTTAGGGTTAGTAATTGGGTCATAGGACTTAGTTTTGGTGTAGATTTCAGTTTAGGGCCATCATGAATGTGAGGTATAGAGTTAGGGTTAGAGTTATGATTAGTGTTAAGGTTAGGTTTTGGGTTAACACTGGGGTCATAACTAGGGCAAAATTTTGGTGTAGCTTTCAGTTTAAGGCCGTCATGAATGTGAAGGATGGGTTTAGGGTTAGGTTTATGGTTAGGGTTTAGGCGATGGTAATGGTGTTAGGATTAGGGTTAGGATTAGTACTTGGGTCATATTTAGGGCTAAATTTTGGTCTGTGTTTCAGTTTAGGGCCATCATGATCATGAGGGATTGGATTAGGGTTAGGGTTAGGGTTACGGTTAGAGAAACGTTTAGTACTTGGGTGATATCTAGGGCTAAGTTTTGATCTGTGTTTCTATTAGGGGCCATCAAGAATGTGAGGGAGTGGTTTAGGGTCAGGGTTAGAGTTAGAATTAGAGTTAGTGTTAATGTTAGGGTTAGGTTTTAGAGGTATAGCGTTAGGATTAGTACTTGGTTCATAGCAAGGGCTAAGTTTTTGTCTGGATTTCAGTTTAGGACCATCATGAATGTGAGGGATTGGATTAGGGTTACAGTTATGGTTAGTGTTAGGCACCAGTTTAGGGTTAGTGGTTAGGGGTTAGGTTTAGGGGTTTTCAGGTTAGATCTAGGGTTAGGGTGAGTTCTTGGGTCATAGCTAGGCCTAATTTTTTGTCTAGGTTTCAGTTTAGGGTCATCATGTATGTGAGAGATTGAATTTGGGTTATGGTTAGGGTTATTGTTAGGTTTGGGGTTACTATTTAGGGGTTTTGGTTAAGGTTTGGATTAAGGTTAGTACTTGGGGTCATAGCGAGGGTTCAGTTTGGTCTAGGTTTCAGTTTATGGCCATCATGAATGTGAGGTATTAGGTTAGAATTAAGGTTAGGGTTAGGTTTTAAGGGTTATGGTTAGTTCTTGGGTCATAGCTAGGGCTAAATTTTGGTCTAGGTTTCATTTGGGGCCGTCATAATGTGAGGGATGGGGTTAGGTCTAGGTAAGTGTTAGGGTTATGGTTATGGTTAGTACTTGGGTCATAGCTAGGGCTGAGTTTTGGTCCTGATTTCAGTTTTGGCCATTATAATGTGAGGGGTGGGGTTATGTTTAGGGTTAGAGTTGTGGTTGGGTTAGGATTACAGTTTAGGTTTTAGGGTTAGTATATGGGCCATAGCTAGGGCTAAGGTCTGGTCTAGGTTTCATTTTAGGGCCATCAGGTTTGTGAGGGATGTGGTTAGTGTTAGGGTTAGGGTTAATGTTAGTATTAGGATTAGGTTTATTGTTATGGTTAGGGTTAGTGGTAGTACTGGGATGATAGCAAGGTCTAAGTTTTGGTCTGTGTTTCAGTTTAGGGCCATCATAAATGTGAGAGATGGGGTTAGGTATAGGGTTAGTGTTAGGGTTAGGGTTAGTACTTGGATCATAGCTTGGGTTAAGTTTTGGTCTGGGTTTCAGTTTATGGTCAACATGTATGTGATAGATGGGGTTAGGGTTAGAGTTAGAGTTAGTTTTGTTAGGGTTAGTGTTATTACTTGGGTCATAATTAGAGCTAAGTTTTGGTCTAGGTTTTAGTTTAGGGCCCTCATGAATGTGAGGTATGGTGTTTGAATTTGGGTTAGTGATAGGGTTAGTGTTAAGTTTAGGGTTAGGTTTTGGTGGTTAGGGTTAGGATTAGGGTTATGGTTAGGGTTAATAGGGTCCTAGTTAGAGTTAATTTTTGGTTTAGTTTATTTTTTAGGGCCGTGATGAATGTGAGAGATGGGGTTAGGGTTTGCATTATTGTTAGGGATAGCGTTAATTTTTGTGTTAGGGTTAGTATTAGCATTTCTCCTTTGGTCATAGGTAGGGCTAAGTTTTGGTCTAGGTTTAAATTTAGGACCATCATTAATGTGAGGGACAAGGTTAGGATTAAATTTAGTCTTAGTGTTAGGGTTAGATTTAGTGTCAGGTTTAGGGTTAGGTTTAGTTCTTTGGTCATAGCTAGGGCTAAGTTTTGGTCTGGGTTTCAGTTTAGGGCCATCATGAATGTGATGGATGGCTTTAGGGTTAGGTTTAGGGTGATTCTAAGGTCTAGCTTTAGGGTTAGTAATTAAGACCCACACCTTTGTTGGTATTGGGATTTGTCAACCACCCTAGACTGGGCCTTAAGAACTTGTAGGGATAAGAATGTGAGTCATTTGTGGGCTGGCCAATAAGAGAAGAGCTCCCACGCAGATGTAGGAGGGCTAACTGGAACTCCAAAGGTATAAAAGGGAGGAAGAGGGACAATTGCCCGCCTCTTCCTCTGGGAAAGCTCTGGCCTTTGCGATTGTCTATGGACACCGCAGATCGTCAGTACATATTCGTTCCCATGTCTACTGTTGCTGACCGTCAGTCACCAATCTTCAGTCGCCAATCTTCACCTGAGATCTACAGCAGATTCTCACTTCACCGGCTGTTCTGCAGTCCCGGAGCTCTACTGCTTGGCTGAGCAGTCATCTTGGACCACCTGTATCATTGGACTTGCAAGCCTTCCTAATAGACCATTTTCTGTTAAGATGTGTAAATTCTGTCTTTTGAAAGGAACCCAAACTAACACAGTCTGTGTTTCAGTTTAGGGCCATCATGAATGTGATGGATGGGATTAAGGTTAGGTTTAGGGCTAGTGTAAAGGTTAGGGTTAGTGTTAGGGTTAGGGTTAGTACTCGGGTCATAGCTAGGGTTAAGTTTTTGTCTGGATTTTCAGTTCAGGACCATCATGAATATGAAAGATTGGGTTAGGTTTACGGTTAGGGTTAGGGTTTTGGTGATAAGGTTAGGGTTAAGGTTAGCATTAGGACTTGGGTCATAGCTAGGGCTAAGTTTTGGTCTGTGTTTTAGTTTAGGGCCACATTGAATGTGAGGGATGAGGCTAAGTTTAGGGTTAGGTTAGGGATAGGATTAGTGTTAGGATTAGTTTTAGGGTTAGGGTTAGGACTTGGGTCACAGCTAGGACTAAATTTTGATTGGGGTTTCATTTTGGGGCCATGATGAATGTGAGGTATGGGATTAGTATTAGTGTTAGGGTTTGGGTAAAGTTTAGGTTTAGGTATTAGTGGTTAGGATTAAGGTTTGGGTTAGGGTTAGGGTTAGTACTTGGGTCATACCTAGGGATAAGTGTCTAGGTTTGAGTTTCGGGCCATCATGAATGTGGAGGATGGCGTCAGGTTAGGGTTACATTTAGTGTTAGGTTTAGGGTTAGTGTTAGGGTACAGAGGTTTGGGTTAGCATTAGAGTTAGGGTTAGTACTTGGATCATAGCTAGGGCTAAATTTTGGTCTAGGTTTCAGTTTAGGGCCTTCATTATTGTGAGGGATAGGGTTAGGTTTAGGGTCACGTATAGTGTTAGTGTAAGGTTAGGGTTAGAGTTAGGGTAAGGGTTAGGGTTAGTACTTTGGTCATAGCTAGGGCTAAATTTGGTCCATGTTTAATGTTAGGGCCATCATGATTATGAGGCATGAGTTTAGTTTTAGCTTTATGGTTAGTGTTAAGGTTAGGATTAGGTTAGGGTTTAGTGATTAGTGTTAGGTTTAGGGTTAGGGTTTGTACTTGGGTCATACCTCGGGCTGAATTTTGGTCAAGGTTTCAGTATAGCGGTTCATGAATGTGAAGAATCATGTTAGAATTAGGGTTTGTGTTAGTGCTAGTGTTAGGGTTGGGGTTAGTGTTAGGACTAGTATTCTGGTCGTAACAAGGGCTGTTTTGATCTAGGTTTCAGTGTAGGTTCATCATGAATATGAGGGATGGGGTTACGGTTAGGGTTAGTGTTAGGTTTAGGGTTAGGTTTAGGTTTAGTGTTAATACTTGGGTCATAGCTAGGGATAAGTGTTGGTGTAGGTTTCAGTTCAGGGCCATCATGAATATGAGGGATGAGGTTAGGGTTAGTGTTAGTGTTAGGTTTAGGGGTTAAGGTTTAGATCAGCGTTAGTACTTCGGTCATAGCTAAGTCTAAGTTTTTAATCTAGGTTTCAGTTTAGGGCAATCATGAATGTGAGACTTAAGTTTGGGGTTAGTGTTAGGGTTAGGGTTAGGGTTAGGTTTTATTGGTTTGGATTAGGATTTGGTTCTGTACTTGGTTCATAGCTAGAGTTTAGTTGTGGTGTAGGTTTCAGTTTAGGGCCATCATGAATGTGAGAGATGAGGTTAGTGTTAAGGCTAATGTTAGGGTTAGAGTTAGGTTTAGGGTTTAGGTGTTTGGGTTAGTGTTAGTGTCAGGGTTTCTACTTTGGTCATTGCTAGGGCTAACTTTTGGTCTAGGTTTCAGATTAGGGCCATCATGAATGTGAGGGATGGAGTTAGGATTAGGGTTAAAGTTATATTTAGGGTTAAGGTTAGGTTTAGTGTCAAGGTTAGGGTTAGAGTTAGTTCTTGGGTCATAGGCTGAGCTAAGTTTTTGGCTTGGTTTCAGTTTAGGGCCATCATGAATGTGATGGATGAGGTTAGGGCTAGGGTTAGGGTTAGGGTCAGTTTTAGTACTTAGGTCATACCAACGGCTATATTTTGGTCTATGATTCAGTCTAGGGCCATCATGAATGCCAGGTATGGTGTTAGAATTAGAGTTAGGGTTACTGTTAGTGTTATGGTTATGTTTTAGGATTTAGTTTTAGTGTTAGGGTTAGGTTTAGAACATGTGTCATAGCTAGGGTAAAGTTTGAGTCTAGTTTTCAGGGTAGGCCCATCATGAATGTGAGGAATGGGGTTAGGGTTAGGGTTAGGTTTAGTGTTGGAGTTAGGATTAGAGTTAGAGTTAGGGTTAGGGTTCATACTTGGGTCACAGCTGGGGCTAAGTTTTTGTCTAGGTATCAGTTCAGGTTCCTCATGAATGTGAGTGATGAGGTTGGGTTTAGGTTTAGGTTTTGTGTTGCTGTTCTTATCCTTAGTCCTAACCTAATACTAATCCTAACACTATCCTTACCCTTAGCCCCAATCCTTCCCTTAACCTGAACACTCTTTATCCTTAGTTTTACCCTTAACCCTAAACCTAAATCCATCTCTTTGCCTTGCTCGAACACTAAATAGAGAGCCCAATGGAGAGCCTTCCGTTCTAATCCTCTTTGTCTATTTCCCATTCTCAGTTAACAAAATTCAAATGAAAACTCTAGCTTGATTCCTGTCTTGAGGAAACAAAACTTTCTCAAGGTGCATTCCTTTTAAGCCTGAGTTTCATTCAAAAGCACGTAGAAGATTCGAACTAATTTCCATGTTGTACATTTTTCCTCTGTGCAGAATGTCTTCTGTTCTACCTGAGATGAAAGCAACACTGGAGAAGTCAAGAAAACCTGAGGATTGTTGTTTTGAATTCCTGATACAAACCTACAAAAATGCTTTGCGTTCTATGGTATTCCTCCAGGCAAGTCAGTTGATCTACGTGCACTCTCTTTTAGGCATGCATTTCTTTCAAAGGTATGTAGAACACAAGTAATTTCCCTGTTGTGCTATTTCCCTCTGTTCACCTTCTGTTCTTTTTCTCTTTCTGAGATGAAACCTTTGCCCTAATTCTCAACCCTAACCCTAACTCAGAAAGACACATCTCATTTCTTATCTGTTTCCAAAGCTGAGTGAGCAACATTGTACTAAAAGTTCTATCTTTTCCCCTTATTTTGGGAAACAAGCATGTGCACTCTTTAGGGCCTGAGTTTCACTTAAAAGCATGCACAAGATACAAAGGAATTTTCCTGGCATACTTGCCTCCCTTCACAATATGTTCCTGAGACAGTAACAAGACTGTAGAAGTCCAGTAAAACTAGCAAGCGTTATTTTGTATATCTGAGACAAACCCATTGAAACACCGTGATTTCTCTGACGTTTCTCCCTGCGCTAAAGTCAGTTGTTTTAAAGCTCCCATTTTCCAAACAACAGAGACTCCTGTTCCAACCAATTTGTGTCCTTCCAACACTGAGTGCGCACCATTGAAATGAAAGAAGAATATTGATTCCTGACTTAAGGAAACAAAGATTTAACTAGAAGCACTTTGTTTCAGGTCTGTAATTCTTTGAAAAGCATGTGGAAGATAAGAAGTAATTTTCTTGTTGCCTCCGTTCTGAATGTTTTTCTGTTCTACACTCTGACGTGAGAACTACACTATAAAAGAAAAACTGGGGAACGTAGCTTTTATCACCTTTTGCAAACACATTTAAATTCAAGGAGTTCTAGGGAATTTCTACATGTACTGAATTCAGTAGATTTAAGACTCTTGTTTTCTGAACAAGAGAGACTCCAGTTCTTAGCTAAATTGTCTGTTTCCAAAACTGTGTGAGCACAAGTGGAAGGAAAACTCTTGTTTCCAGACTGGTGAAAGAAACGTTAATTTAGACCAACTTTGATGCCTTTGCACCGTTCAAAAGCAAGTGTAAGACAAGGACATGTTTTTTTGATATACTTGCTGCTTATGAGAAGTGAATGAAACGAAAGAAAACTAGAAGAACTGGGGAGTGTGGTTACCAGTATCTGCTAAAAACAGTTTGAAACACATTCAATTCCTTTGGACTACCCTTATCACATCACTGTCCATAAACTTAGCATGACCCTAATGCTACACTTCTCCTTAGCCCTAACCCTATCCCTAAAACTATCCTTAGAAATAACCTTAACCAACCCTAACATTGGCCTCTTGCTTACACCTAATTCCAAACTTAATCTTCACAGTCAACTCTACCCTTAAGCTAACCCTAACCCTAACAATATCTTTATCCTTAGGAAAAACCTAATCCTAGCCATAAAACTAAACTTACCCATTTGGAAGCATCTGCCCTTCCTATAACACTATACTTATCTTGAATCCTAACCTTTACCTAACGTTAACACTAACCTTACCTTAAAATAAAGCCTAATCAAAACCTAGAACTATCCTTATCCTTAGGACTAATCCAAACTCCAAACCGTACATATTCTTAACATTAGTCCTAAAACTTACTCTCTTTTTACTATTCTTATCCTTAGACTAACACTAACATTTAGATTATCACTATCTTAATTTTTATATAAATATAGATGGTAACCCTAACGTAATCCTTATAATTAAACCTAACCCTATCCTTAACACTATCCTATCCTTTAGGTCTAACTCTAACCATAACATTACACTTATCCTTAGACTAACCTTATCACTAACACTAACACTAATCTTATTAGGTCTAACTCTAACCTTACACACTATGTTTAACATTACGTCTCACCCTAACACTAACACTAACATTTGTCGATATGCAGACACCTGAACCTAAACCTACCCCTAAAGCAATCCTTACACTTCCAATAATGGTAACCCTAACTGTTAGGAATAAAGCTTGCCATATCCTAAACACCATCCCTACCATTATCCTTAGGCCTAACCCAAAACCAAACCCTAACCTTTACCTTGGCACTAAATTTAGGGCTAACCCTAACCCTAACCCTAGACACAGCACTAATGCTAACCCTAACGCTAGTCCAAGCCCTAACCCTAGTCCATGTATTAGCCCTAGATCTTACCCTAACCCTAGCCCTAATCCTAAATCTAACCCTAGCCCTAAACCTAGCCCTACCACTAACAATTACTGTAGCCTTAGCCCAAACCCTATCCCTATTTCTATGACTAGCCCGAACACTATCACTCGGGCTAATCCCAACCCTAAACCTAGGCCTCACCATAATGGTAACCTGAACCCTAGTACTAGCCTTAATCCTAACCCTAGCCCTTACTTTATTACTAGCCATAACCGTAGACCTAGCCCTAGTCCTAGCCATAGCCCTAACCCTAGCCTTAGACCAACTTTAACACTTATCCTTTCTAGGCCTAATTCTAACGCTATCCCTAGATATAAACCTAGCCCTAGCCTTAGTCCTAGCCATAACCTTGCCTTACACGGATCCCAAAACTAAACCTAGCCCTAGTCCTAACCCTAGCCCTAGCCCTAACCCTAAAACTAAACCTAGCACTAGTACTAGTCCTAGCAGGAGCCCTAACCCTAATCCTCAACCTAGACCTGAACCTAACCCTAACCCTAGAAATATCTGTAACCCTAGCCGTTAACTACCTCTAGCCCTAAAGCTAGCCATACACTAAGGCTAACACTAAACCTAGACCAAAACCCAGTCCTAACCTTAGCCTTACCCCTAGCCCTAATCCTTAACCTAACAATAACCCTAGCACTAGCCCTAGTCCTACCTGTTACCCAAGCCCTAGCCCTAACCCTAATCCTAGCCCTAACCCAAGTCCAATGCCTAACCCCAAACGTATTCTTAAATCTAGCCTTTGCGCTAGTCATAGTTCTTGTCCTATCCATAGCCCTATCCCCTTCTTTAGCCAAAGCACTAACCCTAACCCTAGTGCTAATTCTAATCCTATACCTAAACCTAGCCATAATGGTAACCCAAACCCTAGCCCCAGCCTTACCACTAACCCTAGCCCTAGTCCACGCTCTAACCCAAAACATAGCCTTAGACCAAACCCTAATCCTAAACCTAACCCTAGCCCTAAATATAAAGCTATGTCTAGTACTAAACCTAGCCCTATCCCTGGTCCTAGCACTAACCAAGCACTAACCCTAGTCCTAACCTAAACCTAAGCCATAGCCCTAGCCTTAGGCCTAGCCCTAATTGTTGCAATAAACCTAGCCCGAGCCCGAGCCCTAGTCCTAAATCTAACTCTTTCACTAAAGCCTAAGACTTACACTAAACCTAAACCCGAACCCTAGCCCTAAACCTTTTAGCCCTATCTCGACCAACCATAATCCTTGTCCTAGCCCTTACCCGTATGTTTGCACTAGCCCTAATCCTAACCTTACCACTATCCTTATTCCTAGACCTAGCACTAATTTTAAACCTATACCTAACCCTAACCATAAACTTATCCCTAACACTAAATCTCACTCTAACCCTAACACAAACTCTAGCCCTAACCTTACACTATCCTTAGCACTAACCTTAACGCTACCCATAGCCATAAAAATAGACCAAGTTGTAGCTAGCTCTTACATCAGACCTACACTTAGACCTATCCCTAAGAGTTGGGAAAGAGCAGTTTTAAAATCATTGACTTTAAAATCACAGTGACAAGCTTCATAATGTTCATTGCGTTAAAAGGGATTGCTGTAGGAACTAAAATGCACACCTCAGCTTTCCTTACTTCTACAGTTTTGCTTTTATCGCTGTGAGAACTCCTTCTGAACGGTGGCAACAGGTGAAAGAGGGAAATTCCTTCGGATCAATTAGAGGCGTTTCAAAGAAACGCGATCTAAAAATACCGAGCGGCTAGTGAAATGTTTCATTCCCTTTGTGAGGAGTCAAACTAGAGCTTTCATTTCAATGTTATTCACCCAGTACTACAATCACCAGATAAGCTGGGGACTTTATTCTCTCGTTTGGAAAAAAGGTGTATTTATAATATGGCAATTTGTACATGGATAATCCCCTAGAACTCAGACTTTCAAAAGGGTTTTAACCAGAGATGAAAATCCTAACGCCTCCTCTTATATTTCATCGTTTTGCTTTCATGTCAGAAAGCAGGGCAGAACTCATTCTGAATTGATCAAAAAGTATTACAAGGGACTCAATCATTGTCCATCTGCTACATGTTCTTAAAGGAAAATCAACCCCAAACCTCAGAGTTTTTAGTTTAACAATAATTTTCCTAGGTGAGGAATCAAGGTAGAACTTTAATTTCAATGTATGTCAAGCAGTTGTAAAAGCTGACAATGTCTTGAAGAAATGGAGTCTCTGGTTTGAAAAACCACGAAAATTAAAACTACCGATTTTGGGCTTGGAGAAACCCCCTAAAACGCAGGACTTTTCGATGTATTTGAATGAGGTAATCAGAGCAACACTCCCCAGATTTTCTTTTTATGGTGTTCTCATGTCAGGAAGTAGGACTACAAACATACTAAAAAGAGTCAAGAAGGAAAACAAGAAAATACCCAAAGAGAGTGTCTCGTTCTCGATGTGCTTTACCTCTGGAAGTTTTCATTTGCTTTCATAACAGTATGGCTCACTCAACTTTTGGAAAAAAATAGGTAAGAACTGAAATGCTTGCTTTTGTCTTTTAGGTTTAGGGTAAGCGGTAGTTTTAAAAATGAACGTTGGGCTCTCATCTAGAAAGTAAAAGAGAGCTGCCTCTAAACAGAGGCAAATAATATGGCAGAGAAATTACTTTGTCTTTTCTACTTTCTTTTAAATAAATGCATTGTAGAAACCGTATCTCTAAATGATGGATTAGGAGATTCAGGAATCAAGTTGGAGTATTCATTTCAACATTGCTCCCTCAGTTTTGCCAACAAAAAAGTGGGCAAGACCTTAATTCTCTCTCGTTTGGAAAAGAGAAGTTTTCAAACAACCGTTCTTATTTTATTGATAAATCTCCTGAAATAAAATCTGTTTAGGTGGGTTGGTATGATGTATTAAAAACATTTCTCAGTCCTTTTCGTATTATACAGTGTGGTTCTCCTTTCCTGGAATATAACCAAACTGATCCAGAAGCGGGGCAACAAGAATAAATGGATAATTACATCGTATCTTTTACATGACTGTGACTGAACCGAAGACTGAACACTTAGTCCGAATCCAAGATTTTTTTCTAGAGAGGAATCTCTTTTCGTTCTGGCTCACTCGGTTTTAGAAAAAACGTACTTAAAAACTGAAATCTCTCTGCTTCTGGAGGACAGGAGTTGTCGAACATCTGACTTCAGTACGTGTCCTTGGAGAAGACTGATGGAATTGATGGCTTTCAGAATGCCTTGTGGCAGATATCGAGAACCCCAGTTTTCAATTTTTCTTGCACACTGAAGTTCCCTTCTCATAGGCAACAAGAATAACAAGGAAACAAGTGCCATCTTATAATTGCTTTTGACCTAAGGACAGGCTTCAAAAGAATTTATCCAGTGAATGTTTCTCTCAGCCATTCATGAAACAAGATAAAGGTTTACTTTGACTGACACTCACACACACTTGGAGACAGACAATTTTTCTAAGAAATGGAATTATGCTTTTTTGAAAAAAAGGTGTATGAAAACAACTGAATTAGGTACAAGAAGAAATCTCCTACATTTCAATGCTTTTCAAAAAGTTTCTGCATTGGAATAAGAGCGGAAGTCCCTTTTTTTTCTTTCATACTGTCTCAACTCAGGGAGTAGAAAAAAATTCACAACAGAGGCAACAAGAAAACAGACAGGTAAAAAAATCAAGTTTCTTTTCTGTGGGAAACAGAGGCTTCAAAACCCTGACTTCGTTACATGAAAAAATTCCAAGGAACTCACTACGCTGGAAGGTTTTTATGATGTATTTAACACAAAACATCAAAGCTTTTTTTAGCCTCTAGTGAGTGTTCTCAGCTCAGGGAGTGGACCTGAAAACTTGTTGAAAAGATGCAAAAAATATAGAGTGTAAATGACTGTGTTTTGGACAAACTTTAGAATAAAATATGATATGGAAATAAGTGCTTTGTAGATAAGTTTCTTTCCCGAAATCAGGAATCATCACTGTGCTTTCCTGTAAGTGTTGCCAGCTCAGTTTTGGAAACAGAGAAACGGGTAAACACAACAGCCACAGATGTTCAGAAATTCGGAGTTTTCTTAACAACCTATCTTAGTAAATGGAGAAATCCGAGAACTGTGCGTTCTCAAGAGTGTGTGGGAGGTAATAAAATCCACAATCTCCTGTCTTTTCTTAAAGTGGTGTTCTCATTTCAACGCGTAAAAAAGAATACAATCTGAACTGGGGCAACAAGTAAAACTGGGAAATTTCTTCTTATGGTCTACAATTATTAGAAATAAATGCAGACTTCCCACTGTGTGCTTTGGGATAAAAGGTTTTTTCTCGAAGTGAGTAATTAAGATAGCTCTTTCTTGTCTTTCTCGCTAGCCCATTTTTGAACACACTCCAAGTTGGTATGAATTGGGAAACAGGGGTTTTAAAATCACTGACTTAAAAATAACAGACATATCCCATTAGTATAAAATGCATTGAAAGGAATTCTTGCAGGTACCAAAAACTATTCCCCAGCTATGATTACCGTCTGCAATGTTGCATTTATCGCAGTTAGAACTCATTGTGAAGGGTGGCAACTAGTGAAAGAGTGAAATTCCTGGAGAACTTTTACAAGATTATCAACAAAATGTACTACAAAAGGACAAAACTTCTAGTGAAATATTTCTTTACCTGGGTGAGGAGTCAAGATAGGGATTCCAATTCTATGTTACTCACACAGTACTACAAACAGGCAGATGAGCTGGGGACTGGAGTCTCTCGATTGGAAAACTACTGTATTAATAATATGGAAATTTGTACAAGGATAATTCACATAGAAATCAGGCTTTCAAATAAGATTTAACCAGAGATGAAACACCCCACAGATTTTCTTTCATTGTGTTGCTTTCATTTCAGTGAAATGAAAGGACAGAACACATCCCCACCCAAAGATTAACATAACCCTAAACCTAAACTAAACACTAAAACTAAACCCAACACCAACCGAATCCTCACCCCCAAGCCCAAACCTAACCCAAACCAAAACCTCAACCCCAAAGCTACATTAACGCTAAGTGCAGCCCTAAACCAAAAAATGTTAATAGTAACCCTAACCCTAAACAATAACCTAAAAGCAAACAACCCTAAACCTAACACCAACGCTAACTCTGTCCAGTAGCCTTGACCTCAACCCTAAACCCTACCTTAATCCTAAACCTAAACCAACCCTGTCTTTAGCCATGACACTAAACATAACTCTAAACCTACCATAACCCTAACCCTGCCCTAAACCCAACCTCAAACCCAACCCCAATCCTAACCCTAACCCCTACCCTCACCCGCACCCTAAGACCTACCTTAACCCAAACCAATACCCTAATCCTAACACTAACCTAATCCTAACCCAAACTCCATCACTCACATATATTATCGCGCCAAAATGAATCCTAGACCAAAACTTAGCCATCTATGATCCAAAAACTAACCCTTACCTAACCCGAAACCAAACGTAACAGTAACAGTAACCCTTGCAGTACCACTACACCTAACATAATAAACTAATAGCAACACTAACCCAAGCTAACTCCTACCCTAACCCTAACCCTATCTCTCACATTCATGATCCACCTAAACAGAAACATCGACCAAACATCGACCAAATCTTAGCCCATGCGATGACCTGAGTCCTAGGGCTAACACTAACCCTAACCATAAGCTAACACCAACCCTACACCAATCTCTTAAATTCATGATGGCCCTAAACTGAACCCTAGGCCAAAATTTACCCTAGCTCTGACAAGTACTAACCATATCTCCTAACCCCTAAAACGTAACCCTACCCTAACCATTTTCATAACTAAACCTAAACCTAACACTATCGATACACTTAGGGCTAACGTCAACCCCAACCCTAACACTATACTTAAACTGAGGTCGAACCTTAACCCTGACACAGCTCTATCCTTATGCATACGCCTACTAAAATTTCAAGCTTATCAGTGTTATTATTTTTAAACAAATTCCAACCCTTATCACAACACTATCCATACACTTAGTGGGACCCTAACCCTTAGCGCTTAACACTATCCCTAAACCTAATTTTAGGAATAACCTTAACCAACCTTAACACTGGCTTCTTGCTTAGGCCTAATCTCAACCTTATCCGTCACACTCAACCCTACCCTTATGCTAACCTTAACACTATGTTCATCCTTAGACAAAAACTGCGTCTGGATGAGCATCCGGGTCCCCAAATAAGTAGTCTCAGAGAATCTTTCATTACAAGGTTGTTCACTCATATTCAGGAACAGTGAAGAATATAGGAAATGAAATGACATTATGGCTTACATTTAGTGTTAGGGTTATTTTAATTGTTTCGAAATTTCACAAAGGGAAAGGGAACAGAGTCTGAAAATGAGTATAGACTATTACAGGGAAATTTTTTTCTATCACTTCTACAATGTTGCTTCTATAGCCAAGGGAACACATTCTGAACTGTAGACACAGGTGAAGCAGGAAAATTCCATGGGATCTTTTACATGCTTTTCAAGAAACGTGTGCCTAAAGAAAAAGCATCAAGTAAAATGTTTCCTATCCTGGGAAAGGAATCAAGATTCAGCTTACATTTTAATATTACTGACACAGTTCTCCTAACGTACAGATAAGCTGGGGAATGGAGTCTCTCGTTTGGAAAACAGGTGTATTAAAACTATGGTAATTTGTACATGGACAAATCCAATGGAATTCAGGTGCTCAAATAAGTGTTTATCAAGGATGAAAATGCACAAGCCAAAGGTTTTCTTTCATCGTGCTGCTTTCATGACAGAGAGCGGAACAGAACACATTCTGATTAGAAGCAAAAGGTATCACAAGGGAATCAATCATTGTCCGTCCTCTACATATTTTTCCATAAACACAACCCTAAACCACAGTTTATTTTAACAATAATTCTCCTTTGTGAGGAATAAACATAGTAAGTTCATTTCAGTATATATCACACAGTTCTAAAAGCTGAAAAATATGGGTTAGAAATGGAGTCTCTGTTTTGAAAACCACGAAAATTAAAACTACTGAATTAGTGCAGGGAGAAATCCCTTAAAACTCATGGCGTTTCAATGGGATTGTATGAGGTAATCAAAGCAACACTTTTCATATATTCTTTTTATAGTGTTCTCATATAAGCAACTAGGACTAAAAACATACTGAAATGCGTCCAGAAGCAAATCAAGGCGATTATTACCTATCTTCTCAATGATTTACAAAAAAACGCAAGTCCCCATGAGAGTTTCTCGTTTCTCGTTTATATCCCTGTCCGGAAGCAATAGATTGTTTTTGTTGTTTAGGTATAGGGTTAGCGGAAGTTTCTAAAGTGAACGTTGGGCTGTCATCTAGAAATTATAAGAGAGCAACAAGTGAATTACTTTCGTATTTTCTCCCTTCTTTAAAAAAAATGCACCGTAGAAACCGTGTTTATGCCTACTGTTTGGATTCAGAGACTGAGTTAAATCTCCTGGAACACAAGGTCTCTAAATGGGTTGGTATGAGGTACTAACAACAACGTTTCTCAGTCCTTTTCTTATTACTCAGTGTGGTTCTCATTTCCAGGGATAAAACGGAACTGATCCAGAAGCGGGGCAACAAGGAGAAATGCGAAATTACATCGCATCCTTTATACGACTATGAATGAACCGAAGGCTCAACACTGAGTGCCTCCGAATCAGTGATTCTTTAAGTGACGAATGAAGATAATGCTCTCTTTTCCATTGTCTCGCTCGGTTTTGGGAAAATGTTTGTGAGAACTGGAATATCTGTTTTTGGGAATACAAGAGCGGTCAAACATCTGGCCTCAGTACCTCGAGTAGCCTGATGGAATTGAAGGCGTTCAAAAGGGCTTGTGGCAGATACCGAGAATGCCACTTTTCAGTTTTTCTTTCCGAATGTCGTTCTAGTCTCATGAGCAAGAAGTATAAAAAGGAAACAAGTGCGCGTCTTTTCCTTGTTTTTGAGTTATGAACATGCTGCAAACAAAAGTGTGTCTGATGAATGTCTCCTTTAGCCAGTCATGAAAAATGATAGAGGCTTCCATTCACTGACACACACTCTTGGAGACAATTTTGCTAAGAAACGGTGTCTCTCTTTTTCGCACAAGTGATTTATGAAAACTACTGAATTAGGTACACGGAGAAATCCCGTAAGATCTCTATGCTTTGAAACGAGTTTGTATGATGCAACAAAAGCAACACTCCCTAATTTTTCTTTCATAGTTTCGCAACTCAGGGAGTAAAAGAAAAAATTCAGAACAGAGGCAACAAGAAAATTGCTCCATTCGGCTATTGTTTGGGTCCGAGATATGTCTAACTATGGGAATATGCATCATTTATGGCTATCATGAATATGCGGGAAGGTAATAAGGTTAGTGCTTGAGGTAGGGTTAGGGTTCAGATGTACGGGTTAGAGTTAGGTTTAGGAATAGGGATAGGTCATGGGTAAGATTAGGGTAGGGATCGTTAAGATTTAACACTTGGCTCATTTTCTTGTATGTTTCATTTTAGGGCGCCATTATAACACTGAGGAATGGGTTAGTTTACTGTTAGAGCTAAGGCTAGGAGTAGGGTTTGGGTTAGGGGTAGGGCAAGGACTAGTGTTAAGGCTGGAGCTAGGACGTGGTTCTGAGCTACGGTGAGCTTTACAGTTAGAACTAGTGCTAGAGTTAAGGCAAGGTTAGGGGTAGGGCTAGGATAAGTATAAAGGCTAGTGCTACGTCTAGGGTTTGTTTTAGGTTTAGAGTTAAGTTTAGGGCTAGAGCTAAGGCTGTGTTTACAGCAAATGTCGGGTTAAGGTTTAGCGTTAGGGGTCGTGATAGTGTTGGGGTCGGATTTGGGGTTAGGGTGCAGTAGGCTTTCCGTTTTGGGTTTGCGTTAGTGTTGGGCATGTGGTCAGGGTTGTGGTTGTGTTTGGGTTGGTGTTAGGGTCGGGGTTACAAATCGTATTCGCTTAGGTGTTAGTTTTAAGGATAGGATTAGGGCATGGGTTATGGCTACGTTAAGGGTTAGGGTTAGGTTTTGTTTTGGGGTTTATGTCTAGGTTGGGTTTTCTTTTGATGTTGGGGTTAGGGGTAGGGTTCAAGTTAGGATTAGGGATAGGGTAAGGGTAGGACTAGTGGTAGACTAGGGCTAGGGTTATGGCTAAGGCTAGGGGGGACAGCTATGTATAGTGGTAATACTAGGGCTAAGGCTATATCTGTTGTTAGGACTAAGACCAGGGTAAGGGCTATGGGTATGATTAGAGATAGGGCTTTGGCTCGCTGCGGCTAGGAGCCATGTTAGGTCCAGTCCTAGGTCCAGGGCAAGGGCTAGGTCTATGTTTAGAATTAGGTTTAGAGCTAGAGCTGGGTGAGGTTCAGCGTTAGGTCTAGGGCTAGGCTAGGGCTATGGCTGGTGTATGCTAGGGCTAGAACCTGGAGTAGGGTTATGACTCGCTTTAGGCCCACATTAGGGACAGCGTTAGGGATAGGTCTAGGGATACGCTTAGGGCTAGGCTTCGCGGTAAAGTTAGGTTTATTGCAAGGGCTATGATTAAGTTTAGCGTTAGAATTTAGGCTAATGCTGTGAAAAGGCTAGGTTTAGGGCTAGTGTTAATGTTAGGGCTACGACTATGGCTGTCTTCGAAACTTCGAAACCTAATCCTAACCCATAACCTAACTATAAACCCTACCTTAACTTTAAGCCTAAACATAACCCTAATCCAAACACGGTCCCTAACCCTAACCTAACCCCGACCCCACCCCAAAAGCAACCGCAACCCCAACTCTAACCCAAACCCCCACCCCAAAACCAATGCCACCCCAACGCAAAACCCAAACCCAACTCTAACTCTTATGTTAACTCTAATATTAACACCAACCCTCACGTTTATTCATACACTTAAGCTGAAAACTAAACCTAAATAAAGCCCTATCCATAACCTAAACTCTAACTCTAATTTAAAACCCTACCGGAAAGCTAACCTTGTTTCCATCCCTAAAAATTACCCTAACGCTAGCACTAGCGCTAGCCCTGTCACAAAAACTAACCCTAACCCTAGTCCTAAACATAGCCCTAATCCAAGTACTAGCCCTAGAACCAACCCTAACCATAACACTAACCCTAAACCTACAACAGTAGCCCAACTCGGAACCGGTTTGAACCGGTTTCAACCGTTATGAACAATTCAGAACTGGTCAGAACCGGTTTGATCCGTTTTGAACCTGTTTGAGCCAATCCAAACCGGTCAGACCCGGTTTGAACCCATTTCAACCGGTTTCAGGCACTCAAAACCGGTCAGAACCGGTTTCAACCGGTTTGAACCGGTTTGAAAAATATAGAGTCTCTGTTGTTTAAAAATAGGAGTTTTTTAACAACTTATTCCAGTAAAAGAATTCACAGTACTGGGTGAATCGGTATTAATATCAACTTTCTCATGTAGTGTTCTATCGTGGTGTCATTTTCAGGAGTAAGAAAGAATAGATTCTGAACTGGGACAAGAAGTAAAACTGGAAAATTTCATCTTATCCTCTACATATATTAGAAAAAAAGCAAGTCTAGCACAGTGAGCTGTGTGATAAAAGGTGGTTTCTAGAAAATAGGAATTAACACAACCCTTTTTTTCTATATTGCTCCCCACTTTTGAATATACTCGAAGTCGGTAAGATTCAGACTGTATGTGATTTGGAATATATAGACGTTTTAAAATCACAGACTTTATAATCACAGGAACAAATCCCATGGTATTCAATGCGATGAAAGGGACTGTTGCAGGTCTTAAGTAAACACTCCCCAGCGATCCTTACTTTCTACAGTGTTGCTTGAATCGAATTGAGAACACATTCTGAGAAAAGGGGGAAACATGGAAATTCTTTCGGATCTTTTACATGCTTTTCAAAAGAAGTAGAACTAAAGGACAAAGCTTTTAGTGAAATGTTTCTTCAACTGGGAAACGAGTCGGGATAGAGCTTACATTTCAATATTACTGACATAGTTCTACGAAGAGGCGGATGAGTCGGGGACTGGAGTCTCTCGTTTGGAATACATATACATTAAGAATATGGAAATTTATACATGGAGAAACCACATTGAACTCCGGCGTTCCAATAAGTTTTACTAGGGATGAAAAACCACACCCCTCAGATTTTCTTTCATTGTATTGGTTTCATATCAAGGAGTAGGACACTTTGTAAATAGAAGCAAATACTATTACCAGGGAATCAATCATTGTCCTTCCTATGCATATTTTTCCATGAAAACCAACTTTAAACAGAGTTTAGTTTAACACATTTAATTGGTAAGGAATCAAGATAAATCGTTCATTTCCATGTCTATCGCACAGTTCTAAAATCTGACTAAGTCCCTAAGAAATGGGTTCTCTGTTTTGAAAATCTCCCAAATTAAAACTACTTAATTTAGTGCGTAGAGAACGCCTTTAAATCTCATGGCGTGTCAATGGTTTTTTATGAGGTAGTCAAAGCAACATTCCCCCGACTATATTTTTATAGTGTTGTTTACATGTCAGGAAATAAGACTAAAAACATACTGAAAAGAGTCAAGAAGCAAAACAAGACAATGACTATTTATCCTCTACATGCTTTTCAATGAAGCCCGAGTCCAGTAGATATAGTAGCGTTCATGTGTTATATACGTCAGGAGGCAACATTGCTTTCAAAGCAATAAGGCTCACTCACTTTTGGAAACAATTAGGTAAGAACTGAAATGATTGTTTTTGTTGTTTAGGTTGAGAGTTAGCGGTAGTTTTAAAAGTGAGCCTTGTGATCTCTTCTAGAAAGTAAAAGAGAACAGCATTTAAACAGAGGCAAATAATATGGCTGAGAAGTTAGTTCCTCTTGTCTACCTTCTTTTGAAAAATATGCAGACTAGTAACCGTGTGTATCCCTAAATGATGGATTCGGAGATTCATAAATCTAGATGGAGTATTAATTTCTACATTGCTTCCTCAGTTTTGAGAATAGACAAAGTGCGTAAGACCTGAATTCTTATTGTTTGGCAAAGGGGATTTTTCAAACAAGGGATCTTATATTGATAAATATCCTGTAACACAATGTTTTTAAGTGGGTTGGTATGAGGTAGTAAAAACGACGTTCCTCAGTCCTTTTTGTATTATACAGTTTGCATCTCATTTCCAGGGATAAAACCTAACTGACCAGAAGCGGGGCAACAAGGATAAATGCGAAATTACATCTTTTACAAGACTATGAATGACCCAAAGTCTGAACACCGATGGCGTCCGAATCAATGTTTCTTTAAGAAACGCATCAAGATAAAGCTGGCTTTTCCATTGGCTCACTCTGTACTGGAAACGAAGTATTTAAGAATTGGAGTCCTCACTTTTTTGGAGGACAGGAGTTGTTAAACACCTGACTTCAGTACTTGGAGAAAACTGAAGGAATTGAAGTCTTTCAAAAAGAAGTGTGGCACATACCTAGAACCCCGGTTTTCAGTTTTTCTTGCACACTGTCTTTCCTGACTCATAAGCAACAAGAATACCTATGAAACAAGTGCCTGTCCTATACTTTCATTTGACCTATGGACAGGCTCCAAAAAAAGTATGTCTAATGAATGTTGCTTTCAGCCAATAATGAAACAAGATAGATCTTTTTTACTGATACTAACACACTATTGGAGGCAGGAAATTTCGCTAAGAGGCCTCTCTTTTTCGGAAAAAGAATGTATGAAAACTACTGAATTAAGTTCATGTATAAATCCCTTTGAATCTCAAAGCTTTGAAACTAGTTTGTTTGATGTAACAAAAGCAACGCTCCCTACTTTCTCTTTCACAGTGTCGCATGTTAGAGAGTAGATGAAAACACATTCAGAACAGAGGCAACAAGAAACTTCCTCCTTATGTTTAGTTCTTAGGGCATATCTAGGAATAACTATGGGTATATACCCATAGTATCAGTTTAGGGCGATCGTGAGTATGAGGGATTGGAATAAGGTTAGTGCTTGAGGTAGGTTTAGGGTACATTTGTACTGGGTAGTGTTAGGGTTAGGATTAGGGATAGGTCAGGGTAGAGATTAGGGTAGGGTTCTGTAATATTTAGCACTTGGCTCATACCAAGGACTTAATTTTCGTGTATGTTTCATTTTTGGTCGCCAATATAAAATTGAGGAATTAGGGATAGGGTTAAGCCTAAGGCTTGGAGTCTGGTTAGGGTTAGGGCTAGGGCAAGGGCTAGCTTTAAGGCTCGGGCTAAGGCTGGATTTAGGTCTAGGGGGTGTTTTAGGGTTAGAACTAGTGCCAGGGCTCAAGCTAGGGATTGGGTAAGGATTAGGGCTTGGTCAGATACTAGGAATAGATACAGGGTTAGGGTTAAGTTTAGGGCTAGAACTAGGACTAGGGTTAGTGTTAGGGTTGGTGTTGGGTTTGGGGTTGGGATGTTGCTGGGTATGAGTTTGGGGTTTGGGTTAGCGTTTGAGTTGTGTGACAAGGGTTGGGATTCGGTTTGGGGTTACAAACTGGATTCGGTTGGTGGGGAGTTTTAGGCTTAGGCTTAGGTTGGGCTATTTTTGTTAATGATAGGGTAAGGGTTAGTTGTTAGGGATAGTGTTATGGTTAGGGTAGGTTCTAGGGCTATTACTCGGATTAGGGCTACGTCTAGGACTATGGTTACTTTTAGGTTTTGTGCCAGGCCTAGAGCTAGTGCTAGGGTTAGGGTTATTTTTAGGGATAAGTATAGGGTTAGCTTTCCAGTAGGGTTTTAAATTATGGTTAGAGTTAAGGTTAAGGATAGGGCTCTGTTTAGGTTTAGTTTTAGGCTTAGGTGTAGGGATAACGTTAGGGTTGGGTTTAGTATTAGAGTTAAGGTTAGGGTTACGGTTGGGTTTGGCTTTTGTGTTGGGGTAGCATAGGGGTTGTGGTTTGGGTTAGGGTTGGGGTTGGGGTTTCTTTTGGTGTGGGATTGGGGTTTGGTTTGGGTTAGAGATCGGGTGTGGGTTGAGGTCAGGTTTAGGGTTAAAGTTAAGGTAGGGGTTACATTTAGGGTGAGAGTTAGGATTAGGTGTAAAATTGGGGATTGTGTTCAAGTTGTAGTTGTTGATCGGGTTAGGATTCAAGGTTAGAGTTGGGGCTAATTTTAGGTTTAGGGCTAGGACTAGGCCTAGGTTGAGGATAAGGGTTAGGGCTAGGGCTAGTGCTACGGATAGGGCTAGTTTTAGGTCTAGGCCTAGTGTTAGGATTAGGGCTAGGGTTGGGTCTAAGGCTAGGTTTAGTGCTTATTCGAAGGCTACAGCTATGTTTCCAATTAGTGTTAGAGCTAGGGCTAGTGTTAGGTTTAGTGTTAGGGGTAAGACTAGTGTTAGAGCTTTGTCTAGGGCTAGGTTTAAGGCTAGGTCCAGGGTTAGGTTTGGCGTATGAACTAGGGCTAAGGCTAAGGTTGGGTATAGGTTTAAGGTTAAGTTTAAGTTTAGGATTTAGGATAGCACTAGAGTAACGTTTAGGGCTCTGTCTAGGCTTTGGGTTAGGTCTAAGGATAAGGATTTGTATTGGGCTAAGGTTAAGGTAAAAATAAGGGCGCTGACTAGGGTTAGGGCAATGTTAGATCTATCGTTAAGGTTAGGTCTAGGTTTAGGGCTAGTGTTAGACCTAGTCTTTGGGCAAGAGTTAAGCTTATGGTTACGGTTATGGTTAGTGTTAGTCTTAGCCTTAGCTCAATCCTAGCCTTAGCAGCACCCTAAAACCTAACCTTAAATATAGCCTTAGAAAAAAAACCCTAATTCTAAACCTAAGCGAAGACTTACCCATACTCTTAGCCCTAACGTTAACACTAGCCCTAAACCTAGACTTGCCACAGAGCTAGCCTAAGTTCTAATCCTAAACTGTCCCCCTAGCCTTAGCCATGACCCTAGCCCAAGCTCTACAACTAATCCTCCCCTAGCCGTATCCCTAATCCTAAAGTTAACTCTAACCCTGACCCTAACGTAACCTGCAAAAGAAAACCCAACCGAGACATAAAATCCCAAACTAAACCTAAACCAAATCCTTAACATAACCATAAGCCCTACCCTAAACCTATCCTTAAAACTAACACCCAAGCGAATAGGATTTTTAATCTCAACCCTAATCCCAAACCAAACACTACCACAACCCTAACCACATGACCAACACTAACTCAAACCCTAAACCAAACCCAACCCCAATCCTATCACGAAACCTAACACTAACCTAAACCTATCCCTTGCCCTAAACAGCACCAGCTCTAGCCCTAAACTTAACCCTAAACCTAAACCTAGCCCTAGACATAGCACTAGCCGCTAATACTTATCCTAGCCCTAGCCCCAGCCGTAAACCTATCCTTAGCTCTAGCACTAGCTCTAACTGTAAAGCTCACCGTAGCCCTAAACCAAGCCCTAGCTCCAGCTTAACACTACTCCTTGCCCTACTCCTAACCCTACCTTGCTCCTAGCCTTAGCCCTAACTGTAAAGTAACCCATTTCTCAGTTTTATAATGGCTGCCTAAAATGAAGTATACACGAAAATGAAGACCTTGGTATGAGCCAAGTGTTAAATCTCGACGATCCCTACCTTAATCTTACCCATGACCTATCCTTATTCCTAACCCTAACTCTAACCCGTACATCTGAACACTAACTCTACCTCAAGCACTAACCTTATTACCTTCAATCCTATTCATGATGGCCCTAAAGTGATGCATATTCCCATAGTTAGACATAGCTCGGATCCAAGTACTAACGAAAAGGAGCAATTATCTTGTTGCCTCTGTACTAATTGTATTTTCTACTCGCTGACGTGCGACACTATAAAAGAAAACATAGGGATTGTTGCTTTTATTACATGAGAGAGATTCGTTTCAAAGCATTGAGATTTTAGGGGATTTCTCCATGTACCTAATTCAGTAGTTTTCACAATCCACTTGTCAGAAAAAGAGAAACTCCATTTCTTATCGAAATTGCCTGTCTCAAAGTATGTGTGAGGGTTAGTGATAGGACTGCTCTATCTTGTTTTAATGATTGCCGGAGAGAAATATTCTTTAGATACACTTTTGTTTGAATCCTCTACATAGGTCAAAAGGAAGTATAAGACACACACTTGTTTCCTTGTTATACTTCTTGCTTATAAGACGGGAAAGACAGTGTGCAAGAAAAACTGGAAAGTGGGGTTCTAGGTATATGACACACGACTTTTTGAATGCCTGCAATTCCAACAGACATCGCCAAGTACCGAAGTCAAATATTTGACAACTCCTGTCCTCCAAAAAAAGAGAGGACTCCATTTCTTACTCTGATTCCAATACCGTTTGAGTCAATGGAAAAGAGAGCTTTATATTGATTCATCTATAAAAAAAAACAATCACTGATTCGTACATATGTTCTCAGTGTTCAGCCTTCGAGTTAATCTCAGTCGTGTAAAAGATGCGGTGTAATTTCGCATTAATCTTTTTTCCCCCTCTTCAAGATCACTTCTGTTTCATTTCTGGAAATGAGAGCAGCACTGTAGCATATGAAAAGGATTGAGAAATGTTGTTTTTAGTACCACACACAAACCTTCTTAAACACATTGTGCTCCAGATTTTTCAGTATAATATCGGTTGTTTGAAAATTCCTCTTTTCTAAACAAGAGAGTGAGTGAGCAATGCTGAAATGAATACTCAATCTAGATTTCTGAATCTCCGAATCCTTCATTTAGGGATTACGCACGGTTAATACCCTGCATTTCTTTCTAAAGAAGGGAGAGAATACGAAATAATTTGTCATACTATTTGCCTCAGTATAGAAGCTGCTCTCTATTACTTTCTAGATGAGAGCTCAAAGCTCACTTATAAAACTACCGCTAACGCTAAACCTAAACAACAAAAACAATCATTTCTGTACTTACCTATTTTGTTTCCAAATATGATAGAGGCATATTGATATGAAGGCAATATATTGCTTCCTGACAGGGAAATAACACAAGAACGAGATGATCTCTATGGGAATTGTGTTTCACTGAAAAGCATGAAGAGGATAGGTGGTCATTGTCTTGCTTTGCTTCTTGACTCTTTTTAGGGTGTATTTTCTACTAGATCTTGACATGTGAGCAAAACTATGAAAAGAAAATCTGAGGACTGTTGTTTTGACTACCTCTTACAAGACCATCGAAACGCCCTGAGTTTTAAGAGATTTCTCCACACACTAAATTCATTAATTTTAATTTTGCAGGTTGTCAAACCAGAGACTCCTTTTCTTAACGACGTTGTCAAATTTCAGAACTCTGTGACAAACAATGAAATTAAAGATATGTCGTGATTCCTCACCAAGGAAAAGTATTGTTCTACTAAAGAGTCTATGTTTCAGTGTTGTGTTTCTTGGAAAAACATGTAGAGGACTGACAATGATTAATTCCCTTTTAATACTTTTTGCTTCTATTTAGAATGTTTTCTGTCCTACTCTCTGACATAAAAGCAACACGGTGAAAGAAAATATGTGGAGTGTGTTTTTTCATCCCTGATAAAAACTTATTTGCACGCTTGAGTTCTATGGGGATTTTCATTGTACAAATTTCCATATTTTTAATAAACCTGTTTTACAAATGAGAAACTCCATTACACAGCTCCTCTGCCTGTTTGTAGAACTGTGAGCGTAGCTTTGAAATGAACTCTATATTGACTCCTCACCCAAGAAAAGAAAATTTCACTAGACACTCTCCTTTAAGCCTGAATTTCTTTGAAAAGAATGTATAAGGTCTGCTGAAATTTCTCTGTTTCACCTGTTGCCTCCCTTCAAAATGAGTTCTTACTGTGATAAAAGCAACACTGTTTAAAGTAAGGACATTTGGGTATTGTTTTCTTAGTACCTGCAACAATCAAACTCATCGAATACTATGATATTTGTCAGCGTGAGTTTAGAGACATTGATTTTTAAACTCTTGTTTCCCAATTCACAGACTGTCCCATTCTTAACGACTTTGAGTGGTTTCAAATGTGGGCCCGCAAAAGAGAAAAGGAAGCTCTATCTTGATTCTTCACTTCGAGAGACAAACTTACGTTCCAAAGCACACTGTGAGTATCTTGCTCATTTCTAATACTAGTAGAAGATATGTAGAAATTTCCCAGTTTTTCTTGTTGCCACAATAAAGACTCTTTTCTACCTTTGGAAATGAGAACACAACTTTAGAACAAGATTGGGGAATTTTTTTTACTATTTCTTAAAAATTCTAACGAAAAAACAATTCTTTTATTAAGAGAAATCGTTAAAAATGCCTATTTTCTATACAACGGAGGCTGTAGTTTTTACCAGTTTCTCTGTCTCCAAAATTGAGGTAGCTACTCTTACAGGAAAGCACAGCGATGATTCGTGACCTCGGAAAAGAAACTTTTATCTACATCGCACCTACGTTCACAACAGGTTTTAGTCAAAAGTTTGTCCAAAATACAATGTTTACATTCTATACTTGTTGCCTCGTTTCAGCAAGAGTTCTAATCCCCTCCATGAGCTGAGAACCCTCACATAAGAGGACAATAATAGCTTTGAAGTGTTGTTTTCAATACCTCATAAGAACACATTTCAAATTAGAAAGCACCATGGATTTTTTTTATGTACCGAAGTAAGGGTTTTGAAACTTCTGTTTGTAAAAGAAAAGAAACTCCCTTTTTTCCTCTCTTTTTTATAATGGCGCCCCGAAAAGAAACGTTCGCGAAATTTAAACCGTTGGTATGAGCCAAGTGCTAAATCCTACTGAGCCTAACATTTATCTTACAACTGAACCCTCTTACTATCTCTAACTCTAACTCGTACTACTGAAACCTTACGGAAAACAGTAACCCTATTCTCATCCCTCACTTTCACGATGGCCCTAAACTTAAAGATATACACATACTTAGACCAAGCTATGACCCAAGTGAGCCCCATAAAGAGAAATATTTCTTGTTGCCTCTGTTCTGATGTTTTTTCTTCTTCTCATTAAACAATGCAAAACTATAAAGCATTTAGAGATTCAATTTCTTAGCGAATTGTCTCTCTCCAAGAGTGTGTGTCAGTGTATGGTAACCTCTATCTTATTTCATGATTTGTTGAAGGAAACATTCATTTATACACACTTTATTTGCAGCCAGTCCATAATTCAAAAACAAGTATAAGACACGCACTTGTTTCCTTTTTATACTTGTTGCTCAAGACACTGGAACGACATTTTGCAAGAAATGCTGAAAAGTCGCATTCTCGGTATCTGCAATAAGTCCATTTGAACGCTTTCAATTCCATCAGACTTATCCAGGTACTGAGGTGAGAAGTTTGACAACTCCTGTTTTCCAAATAACAGACACTCCAGGTCTCAACAACTTTGTTCCCATAGCCGAGTGAGAAAATGGAAAAGAGAGCATTATCTTCGTTCGTCACTTAAAAAATCACTGATTCAGACTCACTCACTGTTGAGCCTTCTGTTCATTCATAGTACTGTAAAAGATACGACATAATTTCGCATTCATCTTTGTTGCCCCGCTTCTGGATCAGTTCGGTTTTATTCCTGGAATTGAGAACCAGACTAATACGAAAAAGACTGAGAAATGTTGTTTTTAGTTTCTCATAGCAACCCACTAAAACACATTGTCTTCCAGGAGATTTACGTGAGTCTCTCCAAACTTTAGTGATACACGTGGTTCTACAATGCATTTCCTTCTAAAGAAGGTAAAATATACGAAAAAATTCTCTGTAATACTATTCGCTTCTGTTTATATTTTGTTTTCTTAAACATTCTGGAATAGAGCCCAAAGTTCACTTAAAAACTAAAGCTAACCCTAAAGCTAAACAACAAAAACAATCATTTCAGTTCTTACATATTTTGTTTCCAAAAGTGAGTGAGCCATACTGTTATGAAAGTAATATATTGCTTCCTGTCAGGAAAATAAACCAGAAACGAAAAGCTCTCTTTGGGACTTTTGTTTCTTTGAAAAACATTTACATGATAGGTACTAATTGTCTTGATTTGCCTCTTGAACATCTCAGTATGATGTTTGCCCTAGTTCCTTACAGGGCAACAGTATAAAAAAAAATCTGGGGATTGTTGCTTTGATTTCCTCATACCAGCAACGGTATGCCGTGAGATCTAAGGGATTTTCCACGCTCTAAATTCAGTAGTGGTAATTTTCAAGGTTTTCAAACCAGAAACTCCATTTCTAAGCGATTTATTCAGCTTTTAGAACTGTGTGATAGACATGGAAATGAAGGTTCTATATTTATTCCTCACTAAGGACAATTACTGTTATGGTAAAGACTGTGATTTAGGGTTGTGTTAATAAAAAATATGTAGAGGACGGACAATGATTGAATCCTTTGTAATACTTTTTGCTTCTATTCAGAATGTGTTTTGTCCCACTCTGCCATGAAAGCAGCATGATGAAGAAAATCTGTTGTGTGTGAATATTCATCCCTAAAAAAAGGATTTAAGCCCTTGAATGCTATGGGATTTGTCCATGTACAAATTACCATATTTTTCATATACCTGTTTCCAAACGAGAGACTCTATTCCTCAGCTCATCTACATGTTAGTTACAGTAATATTGAAATGTAAGCTGTATGTTGACTCTTCACCCAGTTTAAGAAACATTTTACTAGAAGCTTTGTTTTTGGCCTACTTTTCTGGAAAAGCATGTAAAAGAGTCGAAGGAATTTCCCGGATTCACGTGTGTCCACGTTCAGAATGTGTTCTTTCGGCCATAAAAGCTACATTGTAGAAGGTAAGGATAGCTGGGGAGTGATTTCTTAGTACCTGCAACATGCCGTTCAATTCACTGAATACTATATGATATGTCCCGAGACCACCTTTTTCGCAACGCGTACTGTGCGAATCCTACGTTTATTTCTAATACTTGTAGAGGATAGAACGAGATTTTAGTTTTTCTTCTTGCTCCTCTTCAGAGTCAATTCTTTCTTAATCCTGGACATGGGAACAACACTTTAGAAAAAGAGAGGTGAATGTTGATTGTGCTACTTCTTACAACCTCTTGGGAACACACGGTTCAGGGAATTGTCCATTTACTAAGATAGGTTGTAAAGATACCTCCTATATTCTAAACAACAACGTCTCTAGTTTTTACCATATTCTCTGTTTATTAAACTGAGCCGGCAACACAAGAAAGAATTGGGATGACTCTTGACCTTGGGAAAGAATCGTTTATCGACAAAGCATCTACTTTCACACCAATTTTTATTCAAAAGTTTGTCCAAAATACAAAGTCGTATACATTCTATACTGGTTGCCTCTTTACAGAAAGTGTTCTAGTCCACTCTCTCACTGAGAGACCTCAAGATAGAGTACAACAAAAGATTTAAAATGTTGTGTTCAGTACCTCATAATTGGCATCAAAACGGAATACGTTCCATGGAAATTTTTATGTGCTGAGGTCAGTGTTTTGAAACTTCCTTTTTCTAAAAAAGAAAGAAGAGACTCCTATTTTTCCCTATTTCCAATAGGGAGAGAGAAAAATGTGAATTGAAAGATCTATCTTCATTCCTGATTTGGAGAAACAAGTGTATCCAGACGAACTCTCTTCCATTCGTGCGTTTCATATAAACGTACTGGTAGGTGATAGAAAATACTTTCCCTGTATTATTCTATACTTATCTTCTGATTCTTTTTTTCTGAAACAACCAAACGTTTAAACTAACCCTAAACCTAAATGTAAGCCAAAAAACAGTCATTTCATTTCCTACCTTCTTTACTGTTTCTAAAAATGAGTGAGCAACCTTGTAATGTAAGCTTCGCTGAGATTCCTTATTTGGGGACCCGGATTTTCATCCAGACGCACTGTTTTATGTCTGTGTATCGTATAAAAGCATGTGGACGATACCAAGGCATTACCTTATTATCCTTGTTGACTTTCTTCAGTTTCTTTGGTTCTACTCATCAAGATGTATCTATCCTGTAAAAGTCAAGTAAAACTGTCAAGGCCTCTTTTAAGTACATGACGAAACACAGGGAAATGTTTAGATTTACCTTGCATTTGTCCAATTACTAAAGTCTTTTGCTTAAAAAGACCTCTCTCCAAACAACAGAGACTCTAATTACCTTTGTTTCCAACTCTGACTGAGCAACACTGAGATGAATTACAGTTAATCTTGACATCGGGGACATAAAGATTTACCTTGACACTGTTTAAAGCCTGAGTTACTTTGAAGAGCAAGTTAGAGTTAGACTAAGTGATAGGATAGTGGGAGGGTTAGTGTTAGGCCTAATGATAAGGACTAAGATACTGTTAGCTTCAATATTTATGTAAGAATGAACGCAGTGTTAAGGTAAGTGTTAGTGTTAGTCTAAGGATAAGAATAGTAAAAAGTTTTAGTCCTAATGATAAGGAGAATTTCGGTTACGAGTTTGGATTAGCCCTAAGGATAAGGATAGTTTTAGGCTATTTGTTATTATTAAGATTAAATTAAAGGATAAGGTTGTTAACGTTAGTTTAGGTTGAAGATTCAAGATGAGGATTGTGCGATAAGAAGGGCAGATGTTGGCCAACGGATAAATTTTGCTTTATGGTTAGGATTAGGTTTTGTCTAAGGATGAACATAGTGTTAAGGTTAGCCTAAGGGTAGGGCTGAGTGTGAGGGATAAGGTTAGGATTAGGCCTAAGCAAGAGGCCAGTGTTAAGGTTGGTTAAGGTTATTCCTAAAATTAGGGTTAGGGATAGTGTTAAGCGCTAAGGGTTAGGGTCCCACTAAGTGTATGGATAGTGTTGTGATAAGGGTTGGAATTTGTTTTAAGATAATAACACTGATAAGCTTGAAGTTTTGGTAGGCGTATGCATAAGGATAGAGCTGTGTCAGAGTTAAGGTTCGGCCTCAGTTTAAGTATAGTGTTAGGGTTGGGGTTGACGTTAGCCCTAAGTGTATCGATAGTGTTAGGTTTAGGTTTAGTTATGAAAATGGTTAGGGTAAGGTTACGGTTTTAGGGGTTAGGAGATATGGTTAGTACTTGTCAGAGCTAGGGAAAATTTTGGCCTAGGGTTCAGTTTAGGGCCATCATGAATGTAAGAGATTGGTGTAGGGTTGGTGTTAGCTTATGGTTAGGGTTAGTGTTAGCCCTAGGACTCAGGTCATCGCATGGGCTAAGATTTGGTCGAGGTTTGGTCGATGTTTCTCTTTAGGTGGATCATGAATGTGAGAGATAGGGTTAGGGTTACGGTATGAGTTAGCTTGGGGGGTTAATGTTGCTATTAGTTTATTATGTTAGGCGTAGGGGTAATGCAAGGGTTATTGTTAGTGTTACGTTTGGGTTAGGGCTAGGCTAGGGTTAGTTTTTGGATCGTAGATGGCTAAGTTTTGTTCTAGGGTTCATTTTGGGCCGATCATGGATGTGTGTGATGGAGCTTGGCTTAGGGTTAGGTTAGTGTTAGGATTAGGGTATTGGTTAGGGTTAAGGTAGGTCTTAGGGTGCGGGTGAGGGTAGGGGTTAGGGTTAGGATTGGGGTTGGGGTTGAGGTTGGGTTTAGGGCAGGGTTAGGGTTATGGTAGGTTTAGAGTTATGTTTAGTGTCACGGCTAAAGTTAGGGTTGGTTTAGGCCTATTATTAAGGTAGGGTTTAGGGTTGAGGTTAAGGCTACTGGACAGAGTTAGGGTTGGTGTTAGGTTTAGGGTTGTTTACCTTTAGGTTATTGTTTAGGGTTAGGGTTAGTTTTCACATAAGGTTTGGTTTAGGGCTGCACTTAACGTTAATGTAGGTTTGGGGTTGAGGTTTTGGTTAGGGTTAGGTTTGGGCTTGGGGGTGAGGATGAGGTTGGTGTTGGGTTTAGTTTTAGTGTTTAGGTTAGGTTTATGGTTATGTTAGAATTAGGATGGGGATTAGGGTGAGGGTTAGTTTTCGTATGAAGTTTAGGGTTAGTTTTCTGTTTACTGTTGTAGTGTTCCGTTAGGGATTGGGGATGGAGTTGAGTCAGGGTTCATGTTATGGTAGGGATTAATGTTAAGGTTAGGTTTAGTGTTACGTTTAGAATGTTTTGGGTAGGGCAGCTGTTCGTGTAGGGGTTAGATTAAGAGATAGTTTTAGGGTTACGATTAGGGTTTATTAATACTGTTAGGATTGAGGTTGGTTTTGGTGTTGGGGTTAGCGTTATGGTTGGGTCAGCGTTAAGGCAGCGCTAGAGTTAGTGTTAGATTAGGGGTTAGGGTTAAGTTTAGCGATAGGCTTAAGGTTAGCTTTAAGGTAGGGGTTAGTGTTAGGATTAGGTTTCGTTTTAGGGTTAGGCTTTTGCTTGGGGTTGTGGTTCGGTTTAGGGTTTTGGAAGGTTTTGGAAGGTTTTGGTTTAGGATTAGCTTATGGGTTAGGGGTTTGTATTATGTTAGTGTTGCTTTGGGGTTGAGAGTTAGTGTAATGGTAAGTGTCCCATACGTCACATTTATGATGGCCCTAAACTGATACATATACCCATAGATAGTTCTAGCTATAACCCAAGTACTAACTCTAAAGAGCAATTTTCTTGTTGCTTCATTTCTGAATGTTTTTTCTTCTACACCCTGACGTGCGACTCTAGGAAACAAAAAGTAGGGAATGTTGATTTTTTTATTACATCACACAAACTCGTTTAAAAGCATTGAGACCATAGAGGACTTCTCAATATACTAATTCAGTGGTTTTCATATTCCCCTTGTGCGAAAAAGAGGGACTTTATTTCTTAGCGAAATTTTCTCTTTCCAAGTGTGTGCCAGTGGAAGAAAATCTATCTTGTTACATGATTGGTTGAAAGAATCATACATTATACACACTTTTGTTTGAAGAACGTCCTCAGGTCAAACGCAAGAATGGGACACTCGCTTGTAACCTTGTTATACTTGTTGCTTATGAGACGGGAACAACATTGTGCAAGAAAAACTGAAAACTGAGGTTATGGGGATCTACCACAAGCCCTTTTGAAAGCCTTCAGTACCATGAGTCTTCCTCTCCAGGTACTGAAGTCAGGTGTTGGACAACTTTTCTCTTCCAAAAAAGAGAGACTCCATTTCTTAAATATTTTGTTCCCAAAACAGAATGAGCCAGATGAAAAGGAGAGCTTTATCTTGATTCGTGGCTTAAAGAAAAAAAAAATCACTGATTCGGAGGCACTCAATAATCCGCCTTCGGTTCAGTCATAGTAGTGTAAAAGATACGATGTAATGTCTCATTTATCCTTTTTGCCACGCTTCTGGATCATGTCGGGTTTATTACTGGAAATGAGACCCACACAGTACAATATGAAAAAGGCTAACGTTAATTAATGTTGATTAAGGTTTTCCAAGAAGAGAGAATTCAGGTCATACCGACATTGGTTGCCAAACTGTGGGAGCTATGTTGAAATGAATACCCAAACTTGGTTCCTGAGTCTCCGAATCCAACATTTAAGGATAAGCACGGTTTCTACCCTGTTTTTCTTTCTAAAGAAGGTAGAAAATACGAAGTCATTTCTCTGTCATACTGTTTGCCTCTATTTAGATGCTGCTCTCTCTTTTTGTGTTTAGATGAGAGCCCAACTCTCACTTTTAAAACTACTGGTAAACCTAATCCTAAACAACAAAGCAGTCATTTCAGTTACCTATTTTATTTCCAAAAGGTAGTGAGACATACTGTTATGAAAGCAATATATTGCTTCCTGACAGGGAAATAAAAAAACCAAGAACGGGACACTCTTTGGAACTTGACATTCATTGAAAAGCATGTAGAAGACAGGTAGTGATTGTCTTGTTTTGCTTCTTGACTCTTTTTAGTATGTTTTTAGTACCAGTTTCTGACATGAGAACAACACTATAAAAAGAAAATATGGTGAGTGTTGCTTTGATTACCAAATACAAACCCATCGAAACGCCCTGAGTGTTAATGGATAGTTTTAGGCACTATATTCAGTTTTAATTTTTCTTAATTTTCGACCAGAGACTGCACTTCTTAGCGTCTTTGTAAGCTTTTAGAACTGTGTGATAGACATTGACATGAATTTTCTATCATGCTTCCTCCTCATGGGAAAATATTTTTAAGCTAAGCGCTCCTTTTTTTGGGGGGGGGGTTAGTGTTTCATGGAAAAACAATGACTGATTCTCTTGTAATACTATTTGCTTCATTCGGAATGTGTTCTGCCCTAATCTCTGACATGAAAGCAACACGATGAAAGAAAATCTGTGGGGTATGGCTTTCCATCTCTGGTAAAACGTATTTGAACGCCTGAGTTCTGTGTGGTATCTTCATGTACTAATTTCCATATATTCAATATACGTTTTCCATCGAGAGACTCCAGGCCCCAGCTCATCTGCCTGTTTGTGCAACTGTGTGCGTAACATTCAAATGAAAGCTCTATCTTGACTCCTCACCCAGGGAAAGAAACATTTCACTGGATGCTCTGTTTTTTAGGTCGCGTTTCCTTGAAACGCATGTAAATGATCCGAAGGAATTCCCCTCTTTCACCTGTTGCCACCGTTTAGAATGTGTTCTCACTGCGATAAAATAACACTGTAGAAAGTAAGTATAGCTGGGGAGTGTTTTCTTAGTACATGCACAATCTCTTCCTAAGCATAATTACTATGGGATATGTCCCTGAACTAAAGTACATGATTTTAAATCTCCTGTTTCCCAACTGACAGACTGTCCCATTCTTACCGACTAGGAGTGTTTTCAAAAGCGGGCGAGCAAAATAGAAAAGAAAGCACTATCTTGGTTCTTGACTTAGAGAAACCACCTTTTATCCCAAAGCACACTGTGTGAAGCCTGCGCTTATTTCTAATACTTGTAGAGGATAGAAAACAAATTTCCCAGTTTTTCTTGTAGCCCCCGTTCAGAATGTGTTCTTTTTTTATTCCTGGAAATGAGAACTCCCCATTAGATAAACACTGGAGAATGTTGATTGTACAATTACTTACAATCTCTTGCGAACACACAGTACTGGGAATTATCCTTTCACCAGGATAGGTTGTTAAGATATTTCCTATTTTCTAAACAACAGTGCTTCTAATTTTTACCCGTTAATCTGTTTCTAAAACAGAGACGACAACACTTACAGGAAAGCACTGTTTTAATTCCTGACCTGGGAAAGAAAAGTTTATCGACAACACACCTACTCTCACACCATGGAGCGTAGGCTACATCTAGGGTTAAGCCTGTGGCTAGGGCTAGGACCAGGGTTTGGGCTAGCGCTAGAGTTAGGGCTAGGGCAAGGTGTAAGTCTAGGGTTAGGTCTGGGGTTTGGGCTAGGGCTAGGGTTAGGCCTAGTGCAGGGCTAGGGTCAGGGCTGGGTTTAGGACTAGGATTAGGCCTACGGCAGCTATGCCTAGTACTCGGTTTAGGGCTAGGGATAGGGTTAAGGTTAGGGCTAGGGTTCAGGTTACCATTAGGGCTAGGTCTAGTATAGGGTTAGGGTTAGCGCGAGATTTAGTGTTCTGGCTGAGCATAGGGATAGGGCTAGGGCTAGGACTAAGGCTATGGTAAGGGCTAGCGGTAGGCTAGGGCTAGAATTAGGTTTATGGCTAGGGTTAGGGTTAGGTCTAGGTCTCGTACTTGGACTAGGATTAGGGCTTGAGCTAGGGTTCGGGTTAGAGTTAGTGCTATGCCTAGAGCTAGGGGTAGGGGTAAATCTAGGGTTAAGGCTGGGGTTAGGACTGAGGATAGGGTTAGTGTTAGGGCAAGGGCTAGGTTTAGACCTAGGCCGAGGGCTAGATTTAGGGATAACGCTAGCTTAAGGGCTAAGATTAGTGCTATGTCTACTCGTAGTGCTGGGGTCAGGGTTGGGAATAGGATTAGTGTTGGGGCTAGTGCTAGTGCCAGTTCTAGGGCTAGGCTTAGGGCTAGGGTTTGACCTGGATTAGGGCTAGAAGTAGGGCTAGGGCTAAGCTTAAGGCGATGGATAGAGTTAAAATTAGGGCTAGGGATAGTTTAGGCTTAAGGCAATGGTTTGGTCGAAGGCTCAAAAAGTTCCTGAACGGTTTTGACTGGCTGAAACCCATTCAAACCGGTTCACACTGGTTCTGACCGGTTTTGACGGGCTGAAACCTGTTCAAACCGGCTCAAAGCGATTCTGACCGGTTTTGACTGGCTGAAACCCGTTCAAACCGGTTCACACTGGTTCTGACCGGTTTTGACTGGGTCAAACCAGTTCAAACCGGTTCAAACTGGTTTTGACCGGCTTTGACTGGCTGAAACCGGTTCAAACCTGCTAAAACCGGTTCTGACCGGTTTTGACTGTCTCAAACCAGTTGAAACCAATTCAAAAGAGTTCTGACCTGTTTTGACTGGCTCAAACCTTTTCAAACTGGCTCAAACCGGTTCTGACCAGTATTGACTGTCTCAAACCAGTTCAAACCATCTCACACCTGTTCTGACCGCTTTTGACTTGCTCAATCCGGTTCCAACAGGCTTAAAGCGGTTCTGAGCAGGTTTTACTGGCTGAACCCAGTTCAAACCGGCTCAAATCAGTTCTGTCTCGTTTTTACTGGCTGAAACCGTTTCAAACCGGCCCAAACCGGTTATGACCGGTTTTGACTGGCTCATACCGGTTGAAACCGGTTCAAGCCAGTTCTTACAAGTTTTGACTGACTGAAACTGGTTCAAACCGGCTCAAACCGGTTCCGACCGGATTTGACTGGCTCAAACCGGTTCAAACAGGTTCAAACCGGTGCTGACCGGTTTTGACTGACTCAAACCGGATCAAACCGGTTCAAACCGGTTTGGACTGGCTCAAACCGGTTCAAAGCGGTTCTGACTGGTTTGGACTGGCTCAAACGGGTTCAAACCGGTTCTGACCGGTTTGGACTGGCTCAAACTGGTTCACACCGGTTCTGACTGGTTTGGACTGGCTCAAACCGGTTCAAAACGTGCATGACTGGTTTGGACTGGCTCAAACCGGTTCACACCGGTTCTGACCAGTTTTAACTCACTCAAACCGGTTCAAACCGGCTCAAACCGGTTCTGACCGGTTTTGAATGGCTCAATCCGGTTCAAACCGGTTCAAACCGGTTCTGACCAGTTTTGACTGGCTCAATCCGGTTCAAACCGGTTCTTACCGGTTTTGAATGGCTGAAACCGGTTCAATCCGGTTCAAACCGGTTCTGACCGGTTTTGACTGGCTGAAACCGGTTCAAACCGGCTCAAACTCTTTCTGACCGGTTTTTACTGGCTCATACCGGTTGTAACCTTTTCAAATCGGTTCTGACTGGTTTTGACTGGCTGAAGGCGGTTCAGACCAGCTCAAACCGTTTCTAACCGGTTTTGACTGGTTCACACTGGTTCAAACCGGCTCATACCGGTGCTGACCGGTTTTGACTGGCTCAAACCGGTTTAAACCTGTTCAAACCGGTTCTGACCGGTTTGGACTGTCTCTTATCGGTTCAAACAGGTTCAAACCGGTGCTGACCGGTTTTGACTGACTCAAACCGGATCAAACCGGTTCAAACCGGTTCGGACTGGCTCAAACCGGTTCAAAACTGTTCTGAACGGTTGGGACTGGCTCCAACCGGATAAAACCGGTTCTGACTGGTTTATAACAGGTTCTGAATGGTTTTGACCGGCTAAAACTATGTGAAACCGGTTCAAACCGGTTCTGACCGGTTTTGACGGGCTGAAACCGTTTCAAACCGGCTCAAACCGGTACTGACTGGTTTTGACTGGCGCAAACCCGTTCAAACCGGCTCAAACCGGTTTTGACCGGTTTTGACTGGCTCAAACTGGTTCAAACCGGTTCAAACCGGTTCTGAACGGTTTTGACTGGCTCAAATTGTTTCAAACCGGTTCAAATCGGTTCTGACCGGTTTTGACTGGCTCAAACCGGTTCAAAACGGCTCAAACCAGTTCTCAACGGCTATGACTGGCTGAAACTGGTTCAAATCGGCTCAAACTGGTTCTGACCGGTTTTGACTGGCTCATACCGGTTGAAACCTGTTCAAAGCGGTTCTGACTGGTTTTGACTGGCTGAAAGCGGTTCAAACCAGCTCAAACGGGTTCTAACCGGTTTTGACTGGCTCAAACCGGTTCAAACCGGCTCATACCGGTTCTGACCGGTTTTGAGTGGCTCATACCTGTTCCAACCGGCTCAAACCGGTTCTGACCGGTTTTGACTGGCTGAAATCGGTTCAAACCGGCTCGAACCGGTTCTGACCGGTTTTGACTGGCTCAAATCGGTTTAAACCAGTTCTGACTAGTTTTGACTGGCTCATACCGGTTCAAACCGGCTCAAACCTGTTCTGACCAGATTTGACTGGCTGAAACCAGTTCAAACCGGTTCAAACTATTTCTGGCTGGTTTTGACTGGCTCAAACTTGTTCTGACCAGTTATGACTGGCTCAAACCGGTTCAAATCGGCTCAAACTTGTTCTGACCTGTTTTGACTGGCTCATACCGGTTGAAACCGGTTCTGACTGGTTTAACTGGCTGAAGCCGGTTCAAACCGGTTCAAACAGTTTCTGACCGGTTTTGACTGGCCGAAACCGTTTCAAACCGACTCAAACCGGTTCTGACCAGTTTTAACTGGCTGAAACCCGTTCAAACTGGCTCAAACGGGTTCTGGCCGGTTTTGACTGGGTGAAACTGGTTCAAACCGGTTCACACCAGTTCTGCCCGTTTTTGACTGGCTGAAATCGGTTCAAACCGGTTCTGACCGGTATTGACTGGGTCACACCAGTTCAAACCGGTTCAAACTGGTTTTGACCGGCTTTCACTGGCTGAAACCGGTTCAAGCCAGTTCTGACCGGTTTTGACCAGCTCAAACCAGTTCAAACTGTCTCAAAACGGTTCTGACCGGTTTTGACTGGCTCAAACCTGTTCCAACCGGCTCAAACCCGTTCTGACCGGTTTTGACTGCCTGAAACCGGTTCAAACCGGCTCAAACCGCTTCTGACCGGATTTGAC
>PVKB01006751.1:0-52778 GCA_004027205.1 Ctenodactylus gundi
TATTCAACCAATAAAACCTCCTCAAATTTTGTCTGCTGATGTATAATGCCATGTATTATATTGTTATCCGTTAGAATATTTAATTAGCAAAACTGTTTATACCTTTTCTTTTTATCATTAACTTCACACCTTTAACTACATTTAAAAGACCACTGTTGTAAGATCTTTACCTGTTCTACCCCATAATTTCTCCTATCACTCTTCCCACTTAGTATGGCGATTACCTTGCCTGAGACAACCTTTTTCTTCCTCTGCTTATGCCAAATGAATAATGGGTACCGATTTCCGTTGTGATAATTTTATAGGTCTGAAAAGAAGACCATGATACATTTAAGTGAAGTCCATGCCAAAAGTAATTATTATCACGTGCCAGACATATTCAAGTTTTGTCCTTAGTCAGCTGTCTTGTTTTTTGTCAAGCTGAATTTTTATTGGCAGCATTTTAAAAAAATCAATGATTCCCGTCTTTACCAAATGTGAAGAAATTTAGACATCTTTGATAGTTTGATTTTCTTATTTTCTATTTATAAAGCTTGTGTCATTGCTCCAATAATCCTTCACGTACAACAGCAACAACAACAAACACAGCCACAGAGTCAAGTAAACATGGCAGCTTCATCACTGGTGGAGCAAATCAAAAAAAGGCAGAGCGGACAGATGTTGACCCTTGACAGTCAGGAACTAACCCTGAGGCCGTCAGTGAGGGTACCCATGCCTTGCTGTCCTTGAAAAGGAATCAAACTGGAGAACATCTGTGGAACAGTTTGGATGACAAGAAAACTAGTTAAAAATAATTAAGAGATTTTCTTAAAAATTCTTAATTAGCATTCATTTTTAAAAATTTGCTTAACACATCATCATGGATAAAATTAATTAATCATCCTTCAGATGAAAGAAAGTGTTGAAAGCAACAAGACTTTTTTCCACCAAGACCAGAAATAACCAATCACATCTCACTTTTGTTTTAGGCCTGAAATAAACTGTATGTGTTGGCTTTAATATAAAACTCCAAGAACCAAGACACATCCAATCTGGAACTTTCATCAATACTTTGCAACTCATCTAAAGCTTGGAGCATTGTAAAGTCTAATCTAAAACAATTAATGCCATTTGTGCGTAGAAACAAAATCTGTGATAGTCATTGATGAAATCATAACTTCACAGGGTCAAGGATTAAAGCCTTTCCCCTGGATCACATGTTGAAAAATTCTTAAGTATCTTTTAAAATATGCTGCATGCAATCTCCCAAATACTGTGTTGGTTTAAGTATACTCTGAGATCTGAAGTATATTTTTGAAAGAATAATCATTTACATGGAAGTATGTTGATGATGAAATCATCAAAAAATAGTGTATACCACCAGGCATATTGAATTCTTAAAAAAAGAAAGATTGAATATGTGCAAAACATACTACCTATATTGTCTCTTTTAACACTTAATTTCAGATTCTTTTTAAGATTAGGCAAAGCACTGGAGAATTTATTAGGCATAATGTTTGATTTCATGTATATCTTAGTAAGAAATCAAATCATTCCAAATTCCTACATTTAGCAGCATTAAACAAAAAATGGAGGCAACCATACAGAAATACAGAAAAATAGGTCACAAACTTTTTTCCTTCTCTCTCTCTCTCTTTCTCTCTCTTTCTCTTACTCTCTCTCTTCATATCTCTGTGCAATACACAGTCATTACATTGATTTTGAGTACTATCTACACATATGTATTGTGCCAACATTACAATCCCTTTCTCTTCCCAGTTTTGGCCCTCCCTCTCCCTGACTCTCTCTCATCCTTTCAACTCCAACTATCACACACATTTGGTTAAAAAAAAAAAAAAACGCCTGTGTTGTGGGTGTCTCATACTATTGAAACAATGTGAGACCAAGAAACTTGATAGAGATGTGTACAGCACACTGCGACACGCATGCACAATAAATACTTTTTGTACTTGAAAGTATAATGATGTGCATTAAACTTTTAGTTTCCAGTGCACTTGTACCTTCAAAACACATTTCTTGTGAAGAGAGGGCATTGTTCTCATAAAGACATAATTATTCTAATTAATCATTTTCTTATTAAGGCTACTAGAAACGATTCTTTTACATGTTGAAGCTTTGAGATTTTTATTGCAGACAATATTGGTCAATTCCCTTGTCATGATTGGATATTTGGACATGCTTATAATATGTCGAATGGGGTATGTTAGGAATGAAAATTTATAAAGAAATTGAATATTAAATTGCATTGCTGTCCTTTTTGTAAAGCAGGAATCACTGTTGATGTTGAATAACCAGTGAGTACAATGTCATTCAAAATGTAAGTCACAAAATGTGAGCAGGGAAATATGACATTATAATGGCAATCGGAAGAGGAAAACAGCAAGGGTGTCCTATTCAGTTGTCACTAAAACCATTTGATATTTGTAAGTGGAGAAAAGCGTATCACCTTTATAGAGAGAGTGCCAGCCACCATGTCAATGAGTCGCTTCACTGTGACATTGAAAAGGGTAAGTGGAACAGAACTTTGAGCTCTATTGTATTCTTATATCATCTACTGATCATGGCACTAATGTGCTGGCGCCTGAATTGTACACATCGCCACATCTCCATGTAGGATTAAACTCTCCCAGGGTGGATTCAGAATTCATTAAATTTGCTTTTCCATACTTCAAGTCTACAGCTTGATCTACAGGAAGTGAGGGATAAAGGATAAACAGATAAATACACTCCGCCCCTTCCCCTTGCAATTGCTGTACTTTCCAAGGAATCAGCACAGCGTTACCTGTCAAAGGGAATCGTTCATGCCAGCGTGAGGTGACAGGAGGAGAATGAAAAGGGTGGTGCTCAGCGTCAGGAAACCAGGGAGGCAACTCAAAATTGAAGATCAGTTAGGCAACATTAAATACCCAGTACCTGGAATTGTCCAGCCATGTGTATCAGGCATCGTTCGCCTACACTGGGATCTATAATGATCAAAACACAAGAGCTAAAAGGAAATTAGGAAATTTATAGCTAGAGATATGTCCAAGGAAAATTGGAATTTTGTGTAGAAAACGAAAACCATTTGACTAAATTACCTACATTGGAGAGAGATGCTTGTGAAAACAATAGCATCCACAGAGTACAGATTTATTTTTCTATTTTAATAAGTTGCATATTTGCTTGGTGTTCTCTGATCCATACATTGTATCCATAAATTTAAGATTTCATTTAGGCAATAACTAATATAAAACAACATTACTGTAGTGAACATATATTTGACACTTATTATAAGTACATTAATACATTTATATATTTAATCCCAACAATGATTATCATTTAAAATAAGTTCTGTATAATGCTTGGCTGTTGCCATTACTTTTGTGCTGGATGCTAAAATAAAATTCTCTAAGGAGGTGAATTTTGGCAGAGCAGGTAAGTAAACAAGGTGCCTGACCTCAGGGGCTCAGCGTTGTACTAGAATTTATAATTTCCTGCTAAATAGTGAGCCTGCACCTTGAAGAAAGGCAAATTTAAAGAACTATGGAAAGATTTCCATTCGTCTCTGTCCAAAATGTTCACCATTTGTGTATCAATTTGCTAGGGCTGCAATAGCAAAATAAATATCAAAAGTTTGTTGTCACACAGTTATGAAAATTAGAAATGTAAAATCAAGGCATTAGCAGGGTTGGTTTCTACTGTAGGGTGTGGAGGATGGATTTAACCATAGTCCCACCTGGGCTGTGGATGATCGTTGTGTGTGTGTGTGTGTGTGTGTGTGTGTGTGTGTGTGTGTGTGTGTACACATGTGAGTGTGTGTGTAATTGGATCATCTTCCCTAGAGGTGTACCAATTTTCTCCTTCGTGGATGCACAACAGTCATGTTGTGTTACAACTTTCTGTTATTTGTAGAATTTCAAGAGGAGACAGCACTGCACAGCTGAGAGCTGCTCTTCCGGATTTGTAATTTTTGGCTCGCTCTGTTATTGCAGCACTCAGGAGGCTGAGGCAGGAGAACTGCCTTGAGTCCAAGGCCAGCCTGGGCTACATAGTGAGTTCAGGAGCACCTTGGGCTACAGAGAGAGACCATGTTTCAAGGAAAAAAAAAAAGGGGGGGGCTGTGGATGTAGCTAATCACAAAGGACCTGGATTCATTCCCCAGCACTGCAAAACAAGACAAAACAAAGCAAAGCAAAACAAAACATAACAAAATGAAATGAAGGTGAAATTAGTTTTGCCCACTGGCGTGTTTAATAAAAGCAGGAAAAAATGTCACCATGACAATGAAGTACAAATCAAGATAATACAAAATATTAAAGTTAATTAGATCATTAAGATAGAAAAGGTTTATGCTTTAATGAAAATGATTTGTATTTTTGACTAATGTTATTAAAGGAGATTCCTTTACAAATAAAATTTGTTCATTATTTTGCTTATAAATTGCATCTCAGTATTAATTATGATCTTTCAAGATAAATACACAAAATTACAAAATCTCATTAGGAGAGAGTCACATCATTATTTTCTTAATTATTTTAAAGCATATTGTATTTTCTTTCCAGAAAGAAAATTCCTTTGATACTTGAAAATATTTAAATACTCATTTCTTCAGTTCATAAAATAACATCACACAATGCATTACCCATAAAACTCTTAAAAAGAGCACAAAACACACTTTAATTACATAGTATCAGCTAATGATATCTCAGTAATATTCATAGCCTTGCAAAAACATCCTCAATAGAAAACCCAAACCATACTTATTAGCGTTTTGAAATAAAACAGTACGCAGTTTTACCAAATAGGAAAAGCAAGGTAATGCATTAGGTTGAAACTTAAGTATTTGGAAAATAAGTAAAATTACTCATTTTCCACATGGACAAAGAAACACCTGAGTCCATTTCGCCAAGTCTACTTACATTAGAAAATTGCTGTGTTAAAGCAGAGTTTAGTTTTACTTCTGTCAGTCCTTGCGTTCTTTCACTTTATTCCTCAGATTTCTACTCTGCCTATCCCTTCACTTTCTATGTGATAGCCTGGGTTCTAGTTCTCAATTTCCTCCAGTAATTTCCTCGTCGAATATTATACACATAGGTAATATATTCCAGTAGCTATTGTTCTTTATCAATTGTCTTAGACTAATACACACGTCACCTTTCTCTGAATAATTTCATTCCATTCTCTTATAAATCATAATATATATATTTTTTTGTAAATTCAAGGGAGATGAGAGTAGGTAATTTAACTTTTTAAATATTCTTAGCATCTTTATATGAAAAATTGAACAACCAATTATTCAGCCAGTGTGGCTAAGAACTTACGACTTCGTTACCTCTATACATTTATTTTAAATATTTATAAAACTGATTTCTAATCTCTGGGAAGCATCCTTGTGATGAATTGTACTGTTGCTACCAAGGCTTCAGTTCTTTCCTTGAGAATTTAAACTTGCAGAGTCTTTGTCTTGGGGATTTTCATCTTATTCTTTCTATTATTCTTAATTTGGCAATGTACTTTGGCTCGGGGAGTGGCATGGACATACTTATGACTCACAAAATGTATTTAAATATTTAGTGATACTTAGATTTGCACTCTATGACTTTATGCTTAGCATCAGGAAGGAATGATGCAGGTCTCTACTGATCACATTACAGAACATGAATAAGATATTTACTGTTCCTGAAGCATGAAGTTAAAACAGAGTGACCTGTGGTGACTCTCTCGAATCTATCCGAGACGAATTGACTCACAAGTTCATGGTCAATGCAATACATTCTTTGTTAGCTGTGTCTGCTATTTCGAAACTGTTTTGGGTACAGAATTATTTTAATGACAACATCATTCAATAGTCTTCCTACACAACAATTGTGGAATTTTTAAAAGAAATATACCATGTGCCTACGTAAATGTCTGGCAATTATTTACTTTTCCTTACATCTTACGTGCATTCTTAACACAAAAAAGAATAAAATATAAACCTATTTGTTTGTATCATTATGTGTTATTTATTACTCTTCATATCACTAAATTTTTTTTCTTTACTTTCTTTCTTTATTCACCCATTTTATTGATATGTACAAGTGCAGAATTTAAGATTTACAATGGAGTTGAGCATTTTGTGCACATACGTATCTTGTCAAAGTGACAAGGGCTTCCCCGCTTTCCTTTTATCCCTCCCCCTACCCTCCCTTCCCTCCCTTCCTCCCCCACTGCCCCCCACTTTCACTTTGTCTTTCGTTTAAAGTTCCATGAGATAGTTACCAGTTTTATTCTGATATCAAAACCAAAACTGTGTGAGAAACAAGTTATAAAACAACATCCCTTAAGAATGTTGACTCAACAATTTTAAACAAACTACTATGAAGCTGACAGCAGATGGATAACAAAGAAATTATAAACAATTTCCTACAGTGATTTATCCAAGGAATGCAAGTTTGTTTCCCCATTGGAAAATAATTCAATACAAAGTACTAAGTCAAAAGAAAAAAATACTTAAAAATACATTTAAATACACACATATATATTCACACCCTTAAAGAAACATAATATATTTAACAGTAAAAGACTGAAAATTTATTATCTAAAACCAGAAATATGACAAGAATAATGTCCTCCATTAAAAAATTCAAAATTGTTCTCTAAATGAGAAAGAGACATGGAAATAAACATCTTCGTATATATCTACACACAAATAAGCATAGAGAGAAAACCCAACTTTCACAGCTACTTCATCAAAAAAAAGATTTTTTAGATCTTCATCATTCTGATTGTAAAATGATATCATATCTTGTCAAAGCTTCGTCTGCATCTAATGAGACAGTCATTGATTATGTCCTTGATTTTGTTAATGTGGTGCACTACATTATTGGATTTATTACCAGCCTTGCAACATCGGGATGAAGCCAACGCGGTCAAGGTGTGTGATCTTCTTAAATAATTTCTGGCATTCTTATTTGCATATAGCTTATTAAAAACATTTTGTATCTTTATTCCTTATGGAAACTTGTCTGTAATTTGTTTTTCCTTTTTGGGGGGGTTTTATCTGATTTGGCAATCCAGGATGGAGTTAGGCAGTGCTCCTCATTTTCAATTTTCTGGAAAAAGTTAAATCTCCCCTAAAATTGTGATAAAATTCGGCAATGAGTCTATTTGGTCCTGGACTATTATTTGTTGGCAGACCATTTTTTACTGCTTTAATTTTATTCTCGATTATTGCTTTTTCAGTTTTCATATCTTAGATCAATTTTGGTTTATCATATGTGTAACCTTAACCTTAATCTTTTCTTCTAAGTTCTTGAGTTTATTGGAATATAAGTTTACAAAATATTTTCTTGTGATCCACTGGATTTCAGCAGTGTCTATTGTGATTTTACATTTTTTATTTCTTATTTCATTGATAAGAATGTTTTCTTTTTGCCTTTATTGTTCTCATCCTTGTCTTCAAGGCCTAAAATCCTCTCCTCCGATTGTTCCAGCTGGTTTCCCTTGCTTTCAAGTGAATTTTTCATCTTGTGAACTTCAACTAGTTTTTTTTTTTTTTCATATTTTTCTCTTCTGTGTCAAAATATGTCTTCCTATATTCTGGTTGCCTTATTTACCTTAGTCAACTTCTTATTTGTTTCTTCTATATGTTCGGTAAGATTTATATTCAGAAAGACCATTATTTGCTTAATATTGTTTTCTGTAAACCCACTGATAACTACTTGCATTTAGGAATGTCTTCTTTGAACTGTTCTCATGAATCAAGTCTACTTCATTTCTGATTACTTTTCCTATGAGTCTACTCTTTTGTAGCCCATGATATTACTGTATTGAGAGTCAACCATTTTTGCATGTGTCCTATTGTCATGCTTTCCACGATTCCCTTGCTGAGGGGATTTATTTCAGTGGAATAGCTAAGAGTTTCCTTTGATTGGCTATGAAGGTGTGTGTGTGCTCTGAAAGCCCACAGTTCTTACTGGGAGTAGGCAGAGCAAGGAGTACCTAACCATCTGATGGCTTGTAGTGTCCTGTTCACACCAAGAAACCCCAGGCAAGCTCTCCTATCTCTCCTGGATTCTCTCCTTGAAGGCCAGGGCTTTTTACCCACTATAGTCTATTCTCACTGTCATCTGTACTCTTCAGGAGGTTTGTGGTCTTTCTATCATCCTCATACCTGTCTCTTGAGCCAATTCTTTCCTAGGCACTGTGGAAGACTGTCCACACATTCCCTGAGGTGTATCCCATCTGTGGTGTCTTTTACCTTAAACAGTTTCTTTTTAGAGTCTTCTCACATTAGCTCCTGCCTGTTCACTTTCTAGTTTGGCCACCAAGTGCTGCTTCTTTTAAGTTCGTTGGCAAATACCTTCTCCAGAGGAAGCTAAAGTGTATTTACACTTGTGTGAGTCACAGGGTTGTTCCAGGATGGTGGAGCTACCAGCTGTTGTCAATTCCTCCATTTCTGTGGTTCTCAGCCTTGGCTTATCTTGGTCTGTAGATTCTGGTGGTTCATAGCACTTCCCATGTGACCTGGGCTGCCTTCCCAAATAGGCATGTTCTTCAGCTTCTGACAAGTCTATGGGTATTCCAACCTTCCCATGGCTTTCTTTCAAATCCTGAAGCTCTCCTCCCTCTCCTAGCTAAATCAAGCAGGTAATTTTTAACTATATCTCAAGTTTTTGAATGTCACTGTATATATTAAAATATTAAGGACTAAATCACTGTATAAAAATCACACCTAATCAGTTGTCTAAATTATAAATCCTCTGGTTTACATTTTCTTATAATAATTTTTAAAAGGTAACCGTGTATATTTATTATCTTGGTAGTATCCCAAAATACATAAGGAAAATTTATTCCGTGTTTACTATACCTTTAAATTAAGACAGCCCATAACAACAGTGATGGGATGGGAAGAAAATGATCCAATGTTTTGTTTTAAAAAATATACACAATATACAATTCCATATAGTTTCTAGTAAATGGAACACTGAATAGTAGATAAAACTAAGACAATTTTATATGATGTAGCATTGATTATTGAAGTACTTACCACTAAACGTGTCAAATAAATTCTCAATACACATTTCTAAAAATAATACCTTCCTTAAAAGCAAGGTTACTAATGTTAATCCATTCTGTTTCATTCAGGGTCTCTGCTGCTACTTTTGGCTACATGTATTCAATGCTGTTGCTGATTTATATAATTGAATTTAAAAAGACTGCTTTGTTAATAGAATTAAACTTCTCTGCCTATTGGTCTTATTTTTTATTTTTGTTTTTTATTTTGTTTTGTTTTGGTTTTCCTGTGCCAATGACATTACTTTTGTAAGCTGTGGAAATTGTTGGGGATAAATACTTCATGATTTGTAATTGAATTTCTCTCTCTGATGAAAATGAGAACTGTTATAAAATTTTACTTAGCCACTTAACCAAAATGGCAGTCCACTGTAGCCATGATTCTAGGCCTGTCAGTTTGAAAACTTCAAGTGATTTAATGTCCACTATTCTTGTCCAGCTCCATGGAAACCTGATTCCACAGCCTGGAAGTAGAAAGCAAACTGCATGACATTCAAATACATGCAGAACTTTTGCCCAAAGCACAGAATCTACTAATGATTTTCAGGATTGGAAGCCAGGAGACTGTCATTGAAGGCCAAGTACAAGGCCCTACTCTGAGATCCTTGCAAGCGACCACTGGGAAATACAACCTGGCTAGAGATGAAGTTTTTAAGCTACAGATTTTACAGATGAGTTAGTAAATTGAGGTGATTATATATGGGTATATATATATATATATATATATATATATATATATATATATAGTTTAAATTCAAATGAATATAATCTGTAAATCGTGATCGAATCTGCCACTCAAAAGAACTGCAGTTAGAGTCAGTCTGCACTGTGAAAATTAAAAGAGGAAAACAGTTGCCTGTCACCATTTATCTACAGAGATTTTGTTTGAGATTTGAAATACGAAAGTGAGAGGGAGAATAGGACCTACCGCAGCATACACACATAGATAAATTTAATCTAGAGATAGAGAGGAAGTTTAAAGCTGTTTCATATTTTCTATAAGATCATTTGGGGGAATCAAGTTTAATATGAAGCTCTAAGGTTTTCTTCCTATTCCACAAGCTTGATATTGGGTACAACATTTTTTTTTTTTTTTTTAAAGAAAGGCTAGCTTGTTAGCCCAGGCTGGTTCTAAACTCACACTTTCCAGCCCAGGCTAGGGTTTTGACTCATGGCAATCCTCCTGCCTCACACTAGGATTACAGGTGTGTGCCAACGCACCTGGCTTATATGGTGTTCAGGAATCAAACTCAGGGTCTTGTGCTTGCTAGGGAAGCAATTGAGCTGTTCTGTGATTCCTCCCGCCTCTGCACGGCGTTATATTTGCTCCACATGAATAGTGTAGAAATAAAGCATTGTGGATGAAGAAAATTCAGATTCAATGTAAAATTATGTCATATATGTCATAATTTTGTCACTGCTTTCGTTTCGCTGTCTAGGTCCACCCACTCAGCTGCTCACAGGTGGCCATGGTATTGCTCCCTGTTCCAGACTTTTTCTACCAAGACTATCTATCCTAGTAAGAATAAAGAGGTAATGGTGAGCCGATCAAACAAATAAACTCTTCCAACACCCATGAGAAGTGGTTGAGGCTAGTGTTCAGTGATCTGCAACCATTTTCATTTCAGAATTTGAAACTATATTAGATCATCGTGATTTATTTGACACCTTTCCATTGGAGCATATGTTCTAGTACTTCAGAGTCTGTGATAACTTCATTCAGAGAATAGTGAGTGAGGGATTAGCACCATCTTTGATCTCCGGTTGCATTATTTTTACCTCAGAGCTTGTACCAATTTCTCACTTTGAATACAATTGTTATGTATTTTAAATGCATACTGAAAAAATAACAATTATAGAAAAGTGTTTTCAGAATGGGCCTACTACTCCATGAAAAATCTTAGACATATGAGTCAACCTCGTGCTGGGATTACAAGCAAGTACCGCTGTTGAATTTTCTTGACCGAAACAGCAATGGTCCTTTCAAATCAACTTTCCAGTTTGTGTTCCTTTCCCTTTCCTCCATTGTATATTTATTTGTCCATTTAAATAGCTTTTTCATGAATAAGATTCTTACAAGTGACCTTGAGAATGGACTGTATAAACTGTGGAGATCTGTTCTGATGAATGATGGAAACTGCTACCACATCACCACCTCAAAACCATAGAAAGGAAAAGAGGTCTTACGAGGGAATATTACACCACGAAAGATTTCACCATCATCAATCCCTGTGTACACAGTGTTTGACTTCCCTCCACCACATATGCACACACTAAAACTCACAGAGATTGCTACATCCGGAAGCATACCCTTGTGCCCTGGGCCTCCACACAAAGGGCTTTATGTTTGGTCATCTTTGTCTGTAATAGCTCTTCAATCATTCTCAGGGGTCTTCCTTGTTGATTCTAGCCAGAGTCGCAGGGTTGAAGGACTAACTTTTGGTCACCTGTGCTGAATAATTCACTTGTCAACATAGCTCTTTAATTCTCCTGCTACGTCAAGTCTTTCAAATGATTTTCATGGCAGCCTCATCTCTTGTGACTTTATTCCTTTTTTGTGGATTTGTGTTTTGATTTCATTAAAAAATTGATACAAGTGTATCTGCTGTATGGACCATAATCTCCACTCTCTCCTGTGTTCTCCATAATTAGTCCACTTAATTGAAGGGAAATCTTTGGCTACCTCATGTTGTATTATCATGAATAGTTTTCTTTTTTTATTTTGCATCATCTCTATTGCTACCTTTTGTTATTATTTCCTTGATTATTAATTTATTAATGTTGTGAACTTATTAAGTATTCCAAGGTACTAGAAGTCCAGGATTGTTTATTGAATTTACTATCAGCAAACAAATAACATTAGTTCTTTCTAAGAGCAAAAGGGCTAGAAACAATAGCTACTTCCCAGAAATAATTCCATCCTTTGACATTTATTACAAAGAGAGTTGCATTGTCTACTTCCTTATGTCAGAAATAATTCAGCATTTGTGTGGTCCATTACATTTTCAAAGTGCTCTTCAATCATTAATAATATATTTCTTCCATATCTCTGGCAGAGAGGTCAGTGTAACTACCAATAACTAGAAACACTTAATAACAAATTGAGAAAAAGTTCCTATGGTCTTTTTGTCTCATGATATTAATTTGAAAACACTAGGAAACATACTTGAAAATTTGAGCATTTGTGAAATTTATTCAATGTATTGCATTCATTTTATGAGGTTACAATAAGGGTGAGTTACTATAAATGATATTTTGAAAAGCTTAAGAGTCTGTAACTTTTCTTTCAAAAGTAGAATATGGTCAATGAATTTTAATAAAAATACCTAGTAAATGCCCCTTTGCTGAAGGCTTGGGTATTACCATTGTAGATAGAAGAGAATGCTAGAATTGTTAGTGTTAGCCATATTTTGGCTAGAATTTTATACAATAACGAACATTGTTTAGAAGTTAAATTTATGTTTGAGGAAGGGTGTTGCTTCTCAATTCATTTCAAGGAAAAAATAAATCCACATATTAAAATAGCTAGTGAAAAATGGCTGGTATGATACCCAGGTGTTGATGAACACAGCCTCTTTGAGAGCGTTATATTTCATGCTGTTAACATACAATGCAATTGACTTTGTTCACAAAAGTAGTTCCTTTAAGAATGTTTCGTGCTTTTCACATGTCAAAATGGTGTTTGATATGTTGAGCTAGATAATATATATCTTGAAGAATATTTGTTCATGCTGTGTCTTTCTCTTTATGTGATTACATATATTGCCTGAGTATGAGATTTATAGGATATTTCTGTAGAGCAAAGCTAGTCTCGAATAGACAAATTGGCTGGTTCAATTGGGATAAAGAGAGAGAAGGCAAGGATTTTTTTAAAAAACTCTCAATAGAAAGATGTGAGATTTCAAATAAAATCAATTGAGTTCAATCTTGAAGATGAAGAAAATAAACAAGAAAAATGATTGAATTACAGGGGGAAATTTCCTGTATTTGTTTTTTTATGTGTGCAATATATGTGCAAGAGTTTTCAGGATTGTTTGTGGTTTGGATTCTTGGTGGCAAACTCTAATGCAGGTGTGTCCAACCTGTGTTCTATAGAGTGCATGTAGCACTGGACAGCTTGTAATGTGTCCGAAGGAGATTTTCAACTTTTTAAAGTACCAGGTGATTGTTTCTGACATTTTTTATGACTCCAATGTGCAGTGCTTGAGCTTGATTGCACAGGCAGGAAAACTCCAACTTCTGCTACTGTCACATGCAGTGTAATTGAACCCTGTGTCTTAGACACTGTGTGTGTGTGTGTGTGTGTGTGTGTGTGTGTGTGTGTGTGTGTGTGACTTGATGAGTAAAATCTTAGCACTTACTAAAAACAGTATTTGAATGTTTTAATGTACCAATACTTCTGTGTGCCTATAAACACTGGCATTGATAGCTTTAAGCAGACATAGATGTTTTATTAGTTGTTAATTTTGACTTGGGTAATTTCACATTAATATTAAAATAAAATATTTTAATAAGAAAATTTTGTTTTCTATGTACATTAACTATATTGCATACTTCACTCTGGGTCCGTGGCATTATTTTGTCACTTGATAAGGCCCAGGCGAACTAACGAATTGGACATTGACTAGAAATACACTACAGTACATTGTATTGCCTATGTGTTGGTGTTAACACATTTTCTACTCCATTTGAGTATGGATAAAATCTGTGGCCTTCTTCTAGCTCACAGAATAATGACAAGAAGTTGCGACATTTTTAGGATAAAATTAAATTCCCCAATCAGTTCTATTTAAGTTGATCAAATTGCAGATCACTTTGTGTTGGACAGGATAATTGGGTGAAAGCCAGTAAAGTTGAAACAAGGTCTTCTCTGAGGCGAGATAGCGCCATCTTGAGGAAGAAAGATTCCTTGTCAAGGTTATCCAGCAGAGACCTGGGTGACCACTGGAGCTTTCTGGTGACTACTAAGACCTGAGGGTGCGAAGTGACACCCAACACACTCATTTATGCATTCAAGTGGAACCAACTACTTCTAACATCTCACGCGATCTTAGAAACAGTTCCTTTCCTGGCTGAACCTCTGAGTGTAAATACTGTGTGTCTGATAACCAGCATACATTCTTCTCGGACCCTGAGCAGAGCAGCTGGCTCTACTGGCCCACAGACTTCTGACCCTAAGGAGTCACTGATGATATCCACAGGTTCCATATTTTTGCTCGGTTTGTGGTCAGTAGCAACACAGCAATGGAAAAATCATATGTATCGTTTCTAGCTTTAACCATGTGCTGGTGACGTCAAAGTTGTAGACGTCCACAACCTGAGCTCTATCATGAGATAGAACATTTGCAACTATTTTAACCTACACTTTTTCTGTTGTATTTTAGAATCTTCTCCTGAAAAAATGAATTCTTTATGATTATTTCTTGTACTAAATTTTGTATTGCTCATTTACTTAATATTTGGAGAACGACACTCAATGGTCATTATCTACAACTCTGAGAGTAATATTAAAATCTAACAAATAATTTTGTGCAAATTTATACCATTCACAGATATTGTTAATAGCCTACATTTTTCAATGTAGTATGCATTAAAATAACCATGACTATATAGTTAGTTGGACAAAAACCTTATAAAATCTACTATTCCTTTTATTGAAGACAGGTTCTCTCTTTGTAGTCCAGAAAATTAATGGCATAAAATCCATTGCTTAGCTTAGTTTTGGTGTTTGACAATCGTTGGTCCTTACCATCTTTTGAAAAGAAAAATCCATTGATATTTTGCACTAACCTCAGTTTTCTAACTATTTAAAAAGCACTTGGCTTCTCTTTACAGTAAATAATAGCTAACCATAAAAATGGGGTCCTGATAGATTCGTTTCAAGACTCAACTCTTCTGTGCCTTTCTAAAATTATCCAATAGAATTGTGATTGCATGGCAAAAACCCTGCTTCTCAGTCCCACAAGTCAAGTCTAATCAGGGAGAAGGACAGCTAATTTCTTCCTTTCTAAAATCTATGTCAAATTATTCAAGAACTTAAATATCAATAAAATTAGTAAAGGAGTCAGAGTAAAATATGCACACACATCATAAATGACTGTCAGGTTTTGAAATTGAATGATAATAAACTATAAGCCTTCAGGGGGAGGTGACCAGGGGGATGAGATTGAGGCTCATGCCCTTCTTGTCATAGTTAATATTTCTACCATTGATCCAGAAAAATAAGTAAAGCAGCCCATTCACCATATTTTCACACAAAATTGAAGAAATATAAGAAGGAATAGTAGAAACAGTATAAAACAAATAGACTGCGACAAGATCACAGGGAAGGCTACTGGCTGTTGACAGTGTCAGACTGAAATCGGAGCGTTCTTCACACAAGTCAGAGTGGAGAAGTGTGCCAACGGGGTCAGCCGTGATTGCATTATCTAGAAGTACAATCAAAAAAAGTGTCGGGGAAGGAAATGTAGGGATGTGTCAAAACGATTCATTTTTGCACAAAGATAAAAATATAGTCATGGAGAAAATAGAAAGGAAATGGATCAGTATTTTTTTAACTTGAAAATAAACTGTGAATTTTGAGACCCTAGATCTGTGAAAAATAAACGGCCTCCCATGGATCTGTGTGGGTGAGAATAGAAACGAGGAGCTGTCTCTGAGTCCCCATGTCACTGCTTAAGCAGTGTGATCTGTATAGACTAAAACAGTCACAATTTTCATCCTGTGAACAAGAAACCATTTCTACGTAGTGTGCAAACCTTTTGTCAGGATATGGGTTCTTCTTGAAATAAGGCATTTCTTGAATTTTGTCTTGCCCTGGAAAGTATAAATCAAACATTTTTGGAATATCAATTACTCATTTTTGGAACATTAATTAAGCATTTTTTTCTTGTTCTTCACAGATAATTATGAAATTGAGCTAGATGAGTGTTTCTGATCTGTTCCCATCAACATCGTTTTATCCATTCCAAGTAGCTTTTCTCACTGAGGAATACTTTGATGAGTGAGTAGTCGAACAAAGATGGTGTGATATGTTTAAAAGTGATTGGATTTTGTAGGATAGATATTTGGTAAAATGCCAAAGATTTATTTGATCTGGAGAGAAACTAGAGTAAGATAGATATTTGGAACGAAACAGGGTTTTTATTTTTCCAGTTATGCATTTTTCAGTAGATTGCTCCATTTTTCTAAACTCTGATTTTTGTAACCGAAGAAGACACGCTAACACTTCGATCTCATTGTTGAGATCTGAAAGAGACAATGCTACGCATATAACACAGACAATAAAAGCCAAGTTCTGAAGGCAAAAGTGTTTTACGTTTGTTTCTGCCGAAATAAATAAATATGACGAGTCATCAGTGGTTTCTCTGTCTCCCATCTAGTGGTGTTTCTGTTACCTGCTTCCCTCTATTGCCAGGGAAGCGTCTGGTGGTAGACTTGATGTTTTGGCCTAGGCAATGTCTTACTTCCCTTGAGTTCACTCATTTCAAAAGCCTACTTTGTTAGAAGTTAAAGAATTAAGTTCGCATCATCACAGGAGGACTAAGACATTTAATCTTATGTTCAGAGAGCAGGACTCAGTACCATCACAATTGTCAGTGCTATTAGAAAGATAATTTTTGCTGAAATCATCATTTTTAATGTTCTTTGGGTATTTCTTTGTACAGCCTGACTGATGAAGTTTTACTAATATCTGAACTATTCCCCATTGGAAGTGGATGTTTCAAATTTCTACCACAGTGATTTTTGTGAAGTATCTAGGCTACTGCTTCAAATAGAATGGTCTTTTTAAATTGTACTGTACTATTTAGAAAATTTGAAACATGGGGAAACTCACTTGATTTTACTAATTGGTCTTAATTTCTTTCTTCCTTTGCTTATTTCATTTTTAATTTTTTATTTCAGTAAAATAAATTCACATGACAGAATTTAAAGGGTTTTTTTTTTTGCAAATACATGAATTCCAAATTTTTTAACACATTAAAACCACGAGGTTTGAGAAATTAGTGAATGTCCATATCCAGCCCCTTTTCAGACGTTGACCCCTTTTCAATCTGATCAGTGCCTCTCTTTCTACTCTGTCATTCGTGCTGGGGCCTTTTTGTTATTATTTTTGTGCATTTCATAAGACGGACACCCATCTATAGTCAGCTATAGTCAGTCTTTTATGCTTGGTCCATTTCACTGAGCATTATTGACTCTATGTAGCCCCATTTTCATTCAAAATATTCATATCTGTCTTTATGCCTGCATAATATTCCACTGTGTCTAGGTAACACATATCCTTTAAAGATTCCTGTATCAATGAGCAGGTAGTTTTTTTTTTTTTTTTCCCAGAAATGGGCTATTATGGATTGTGCTGCTATAAACTTGGATATGCATGCATCTTTTTGGTATGTTGACTTTATTTCTTATGTGAACATGTCCTGTAGGGCAGCAGCTGAATCAAGTGGGAATTCTACTCTTAGCTTTCTAAGGAACCTCCACACTGCTTTCTACAGTGGTTATACAAGCTTCCATTCCCACCGCAGTGGAGTGGAGCTCCTTTTTTCTTTCCACACGCTTCAAAAAAATTGGTTTTTTGGGGGGAGTTCTTGATGTAGGCTATTATTACAGAAGTGACATGAAAGCTTAATATTGTTTTAATTTGCATTTCTCTGATGGCCAGTGATGGAGAACACTTGGCCTCTATGTTGTAACGCATCATCTCTATTATACGGTACCCATTTAGACAAATCACTGTTGAATTCCAGAAATATTGTAAAAGTTTTTAACAAATAAGTTGTGTTTTGGAACATGAAAAGAATATTGAGATCAAGGACCAGAAGTCTGTATCTTTCAAAGGATGTGGCTTCATGACATTAATCACAATACTTCAAACATAAAATACTATTTTTTCTTTTTCTTTGTACAAGTTTTAAGAGGCAAAGTTATGAAAGAGTAGCTTAAATTTAAATGATAGGCTTGTAAACATAATTACCATTCTTATCCTCTGTAAATCCTATGTTAACCAATTTACACAAATGTTTAATTTCATATTTATATCATTTAATCAATGAAAACATCTATGCACTTGAGTATTTTAAATGAGAACAAGAACACACATTAAAAGAAACATAAAAAAGCACATTCCTGATTATTAATATTTATGGCAACTAAATAAAATTATAAATTATCCATTTTTCACTCTTTTAGTGATTACATAATTTTGACACTATAATTTTAGCTCAGGCATGTCACATACAAGCTTTCATTTTTTTTCTGAGCATTTTTCTTACATTATAAAACCACTGATGATACTCAAGTTCCTTCTTGGTACTTTCACCATTACAATATTTTTTGCATCTTAATAAACACCTGGAAACCTGACAAAATTCTTAAAACTGTGACTTTGCTGTTGACTCTTTATAATCAAATCTCGCTTTCATTTTCATTTTTTCTTGCTTTTATTCCACAAGGGATAACCAGCTTGCTTCACTTTTACAGAAGTTTTATTTTCATGTTTTACCGTGGTGTTGCCATAATCATGATCTTTCTATTGTTTTTTTTTCTTCAACAGCTAAACCTCTTTCTCTCGAATCTCTGTGTCTTTATGGTGAAACCTCTACTGTGTAGTAACCAATACATTTTCACTAATATTTTTCTAACATTGCTTTTGTAGCTATAAATCAATTTTAGGGTCGACTTTGATTTCTAAGAAAGCTACGCTTATGATGAAATCAATTTTTAAGACTTTAAAATAAAGCTGTCAAAGGTAGCATATGGTATCATACCTTTCAGAATTTAAAACCCCTTCCTAACCATGTTGGAAAAAATTAAGAATCACCCAGACAAGATGCTTTACAATAAAATTATACATTTTAAACATGTCTTGATTACACATTCAAGCATATCATTCCACTAAGCAAGTTCTCATATGATATGTTCTTTCCTTCATCCTCTTACTTCCTTTTCCTGTGGTAGAGAACAAGCGTGGAGGTTGCATGATTTATTGTTTCTTATTTTTCTTGACTCTCTAAATCATTGTACAACGAGCGGGAACTTTGCTTTTACATTAACGTCACTGTCTCCATTTAAGTCATGAAATGTGTTTTGCTGAAAAGGTTAATGAATGAATACGTAAGTAAAAAAGAAAGATGACACTGTTAGATATGCTATTCACAACAGATGGTGAGTCTGGGTTTTTTTGCAGTACAATATTTTAATAGGCATAATGTAATTTGTTTTATCTGGTTATAATCCATTTCTTTAATTCATTGACAAAATGTATAATATATCAGGGGAAAAGAAAAAAATAGTAAACACAAGTGAAAAACTTTCAATGAATTTGGAAAGTTTATTTTCACGATATTTGTACTATATATTAATAGATATTACTGCTGGAGGAATAGTTCAGCAGTTAAACTGCTTGCCTAGCAAACTCTGAGTATCTGTGTTCAATTCCCTTCACCATGAAAGCTCAGAATTCTCAGCCAGATTTGCCTACACAGTGATCTCAGAATGAGCCTAGAATACAGAGACCATGTCTTAAAAATATAATAATAATAATAATAATAATAATAGATGTTATTCCAAAAAGAATTGCAAAACCTAAACTCAGCTGAGTAAGATTTTTTACAGAAAAAGAGATACTACACAACTGAATTTAATATTTGATAGATTTCTAAGTATTTAAATCAAAAACAGTTTTCATTAATATTTTCATTTCTTTTATAGAAGCAAACTTTCTGAAAAAGTACCTGTGTGAAGTATATACTAAGACTCTCTATTATATTATGCTTTTTATGTAAGAAACTTTTAGATTATGTATGTAATTAATCCTAGGTTAATGACGAGAAAGCAGAATGTCAAAATGGTTAAAACTTTGAACGTCAAGATTCAATAATTTTAGCAACAAATTAGATAAGCTATTATTGATTCAATTCACCCAGGTAGGTTGTATCAGTGACAATGCAAACACCATATGATATAATCCTGAAAGTAGAGAAAAGTTTCATAATGCTATGGCAATGTATTTCACATTACCATTAAAAATAGAAAGCAGGTATAACATAAAAAATTCAACCACTTAAATTATGTAATTAAAATTTTAAAAGTCAGAACATTTTTGCACATTTACACTATTCTCAATATTTCTATAAACAAAGGGAACTGTAGAGACTAAATCTGATTAATTTTTCTTACCACAGAAAGAAACTGGAGTATTATAAATATTTAAATCGGCTGGCATTTCGAAAAGGGCAGCACAAACAGGTTTATGCAATTTTCATAATTCATTTAACACTATTTTATTTCAAACATTAACTAATACTTGTAGTTTAAAGTTAGACTAGTAGGTACCGATTTTAGAAAGGAAAACATCATAAATCATTAAGCATAAGTGTAATTTATCTGTTATTCTTATTTTAAAAACATTGTTTTAATTATCATTTTGCCAACAAACTCATACTAATTGTTAAGAAAAATATTTGATAATTATACTATAATTGCCCTGTCATCTAGCTTTTGTTTTGAATGATCACTAGACTTTGCTCGGTTTTATTCTACTCAAAGACACATACACATATTATGTGCACGTGTCTTTGAGTAGTTCGGAACATATGTAGACCATAAAAAGAAACAGGAGTCTTAGGATGCACAGAGATATGATAGCAAGACATCTCTTGTGCAAGCTCTTCTAAATTTCATTTCAGAACCAACAGATAAACACTGTTGCAATACTACTAATGTTTCCACAAATGTCTATATCCATAAAATCAATAAACAATTACTATTTTAGCTTTAACAAAAACAGTAAACTTATGCCCAGTGGCACAAGTGGCATTTTTACACTGCCCTTTGTCCCCATATGCATTCACCACCCATCCAGATATGCTATGATTAATTCAGGTAAATGTGTACAGATACAACTTTTAATGGTTTTATTACAAACCTATATTTGGCAGTGTCTTCTTCGTCGTCGTCGTCGTCGTCTTCTTTTTCTTCGTCTTCTGCTTTTTTGAATAGATAGAATATAGTTGAGGCTACAAACAGAAACATCATTGTTGCGACCACTAAACACGCATTAAGTAAGAAGAAAACAGCCATAGATAGTTTGCCACTGAATGAGAACCGCTGCTTCCCAGCACGGTCATGTGCAACAATCTGGTTGGCCTGAAGGCTGAAGCTTACTAATGCCAATTCAGAGCTGCAACGCACTAACAAATGTGCTGTTTTTCTACAGCCATGCTGAAAAAAATCTGTTATTAAATATTTAAATGTTATTTGCTTTACCAGTAGCTCAAGAATGTTTGCAGATTGGATTTAAAAAAAAATTCAGTATTGATCAAGTCTTCAAATTCCTTTATTTACTTGTTTTTTGTTACTTATTTTTGTTTAGCATTGTGTCTCTTACAGTATTTTCAGAGCTTTTGTACTTTTAATTGAATTTTATTATTTTTATCTTTTTTTGAGGAGGAAATTTCTCCTCGTGACAAACTCTTGTGTGTTCTAACCCCGTATTTATTTTCTAAAGTTCTGTATTGCTTATGTGGTGGTTCTAACTTCACAGAAACTTTCATGTGAAAGCAATTTAATTGTATTTGTTTTATATTGTTTTTGTTTTTGAAAGTAAAGAGGGTTGGTAACGTATTTCTTTATCTGGTAATACATTTTAGGTGCCTTTTTTCACAGCATTGTTCTTTATTTTTTTTCCAACAGATTCTTCATATCTATGAATGATAGTTCATTTTTAGTACATAAAAACTGTGATGAGGAAAGCTTTTCTCTCACGCTATAATTGAATCTCATTTCTCACTTCTTTTCTGCCCTTCACAGATGTCTCGATAGGGGTTATTTGATTTCCTCCTACCCCGTGCCTGGCAAACAAGCAGATTCCAAAAGGACTTTACTTCTTCAGACTTGGGTACTCCAGTTCTGTGTTTGTCTCGTCGTGTCAAACTCTATGCCACCTCAGGTAATTGAGACAATCTTCGCAGAATTTTAGACTATATATTTAATCACTTTATTTTCATTCATATTTGAATTTGAAAAAAATTGCTGAGTAATGTGAGAGGTGTAATATATAAAGGTGTAAGTTCGGATCCAACCAAATGGGAGAGGAAAAAGGGCCTGTCAAAAGGGGGTGGGGGAGCGTTTAGGAAGTCCGGTCACAAATTAGTTTCAGTAAAGCCCTCGGCAGAGAGGAGATGTCGCTTTCGTCTATGTCTTTGTGTTTTCCTGTCTGCTGCATCTGCTTCGTAGCCGTGCCCGTTCTTTCTTCTTTCCATTTTACTTCTCCTCTTGCTTACTTGCTTCTCCAACCGGTCAGGGTACTTGTTGTAGTCACCAGAAAGCTTCACAGGATAGTGCCTTAGGGAGGCCCAATCAGAAAGCAATGACGTCACACATTACATCATTTACATTTGGTAACCAGAAGGACCCTTACAAGGTGGTGAAGAAATGCCGAGGTATTTAGTGGACTCGAACTGTCAAAGTCTGGACCCACTGCAGTGTCAACTTTTTGCCAGGAACTTTCCAGAAGAGTCCAGATAAGGCAGTAACTATGTGCAGAGGCCTGATCACCCTCTATGTAGATTGTCTTCACGTGGTTTCTCTTTTAGACAAAATGTTCTCTATGTCTTCACAATCTTCGTTGACTTAAAATGTGCCAGACATTAATAAAACCATTTAAGATGTGTTTGTAAGTAAATTCATTCAGTTATACAATGCAAATCCTGTATATTATTTTTTTTTTAATGTAGAAAAAGAACAATTCGATTTGATGCATGTGTTTCTTTAATAGGGCCCTACAATCTTCTGACAATCTATTAATTATTAACCTTATAAAGATGAAAGTCAAACATACTAATTTAAAATATGCACAAACTAAACTGACGTCATGTAGAAATGGTGTCATCAATTGATTTGTGAAAGGAATGAACCAAAGAGAAACATTCCACAAGTCGTGCAACCCTGATCACTGGCACGTTGACTCGTGATGATTCTCCTAAGGTGACCCTTTTGGACTAATCTTAATTAAGAAAATTGTGCCCTCATAAAACAGATTTTGTCTTGATTATTATGCACAGGTTGTCAGTACTCCTACACCCATCCACTATGTGTAAGAGAACAGCAAGTAGAATGTATTTGTAATAAAGCTATAAATAAGCACGGAGCTGGCTCAAAGACACTATAAGGTCATTACGTGTATTTTTTCGTGTAAGTAGAAGTAAACTGCCTTAAACTGATGAAAATGAATTGAAAAAATTTAGAGTATATTTACTGTTATTTTAAAATTGTCACAATTTTGTAAGAATATGAAGTTCTAAAATATTTGCATATGTATTCTAATTTGATTCATTTAAAAATTATGATCATTATGATTCTGTAATTTTTAGTATCTCCTAGTATATATACAATGCATTAGAAGACCAAAGGTAATTATGTAAAGATATAAATAAAATTTTATTTAAACACTTTATGAATTAAAAACTTCTCGGCAGCTTCTTAATTTATGTCTGCCACTACTTTACAGTTGAAATTTCTAAGAATATTTTAAAGAATAAAATATTGGCTAAGAACATAGCCCTTGATAGAGTACTTGACCAGCACTTGTTAGACCCCAAATTCAGGGAATAAATAAATGCAATAATTAAACATAAATTAGAAGGATGTATTAGTTATATTATAGCTCAGTTATTATTTAATAAAATGTCCTTGGGATTTAAAACTCAATAAAAAAATTTGACACCATGCTAATTTGGTGACCAATATAGTATTCGTTTTTAAGAGATTTATCATTTCTTTGTATAAAAGGGCAGTGTGACAAAATTTATGTTTTTCTACATTCTTTTCTACTTTATGTATACATTTAATCCAGAATTTACATTTGAAAATTTGTTGCTTTTATATAATGTGAAAAAATTAGCCTAAGATTTTTATTTACTGTGGTACCTTAGTTTGGGTTTGATATTTGGTAATACTGGACTCACAAAAGTAGTTTGGAATCCCACTTTGTTCTTCAATTTATGAAAACTGTGTGACAAACCTTAGTATTAAATCTTCATTCTATGTTTAATAAAATTGATTGACAAATTCTTCTGATTTTTGCCAGATGTTGTTGGATATGGGCTCAAGTGCCATAGTAGCTGCAGGTGTGCATCAGAATTCTATGGTTTTGTGCTTATTTCTTGATCTATTGTATGATGCTTGTAAGTTACATTTCTTCAAAATTATCTGATTTATGTATATAAAATTACAGAGTTCTCTTATGGTTCCTAATATGTCTGTAATATCAGTTTTAATATTGCCTTTTTCATTTCGTACTTTGTTCCTTTTGTTTTTGGGGTAAAACTACTTGTGGCTTTCAAATATGTCTTCAAAAATGAATTATTTTTAAGTTTTCTATAACATATTTATTTTTATTAATCCTGGTCATAATTTGTGATGGTTAAGTCCTCATAGGAGTTACATGAAACTTCTCTCCCTAAAATCTTGAGATGTCATTTTAGCTAACTTGAGATTGTATATTTTTTTTAACAATTCCCTAGTAATCACGGTAAGCTTACTTTTTAGAATGGCCTTTTGAAACTGGTCAGTGTTCATTTTGTAGTATTTTCACTTTCATTTACCTTTAGATTTATTTTTTGATATCTCTTATTCAAAACTTTGTTTCAGAGGATTTTTGCACTAATTTTTAAAATTAATTTTTCTAGAGCTGTTCATTTCTATTGCCATTATGCTTTGCTCAAGAAACTTACCTGACAAGGTTTTAATCTTAAATGTATCCAGACTTCTCGTGTGATTGGATCCATATTCTACTATGACAAGTGATTCTTGTTCATTTGAAAAAAAAACTACGAATCTTCACAGTAGTGCACTGTTCGATTGCTATATTTGTGGGTCCATTTATGTGGTTTGTAGTGTTATTCCAACGTTTTGTTTCCAATGTGATTTATCCTGGTGTTGTATCACAGTGAAAGATATTACTGAAATCCTACACTGTTCTTATATTGTTGTCTATTTTTCCTTTTAAATTTGAGAGTTCTTCTACATGATTTGGTATTTTGGTGGATGCGCATCATTATCATAAAACATTGAGGAAAAAGTCTAAACAGGGCATGAAAACATAAAATTATTTTTATCTACACTGTAAATGATTATTGCATTGAACAGTTCCTGCAATCCAACCTCTTTAAAAATTCCCAATGGTTTCTCTAAAGACACCTGTTGCATCCCTTTACATAAGTGTAGTACAACTGCTACATTTGCATGGATTCAAAAGAGACTCTCAATAAACGAAATGATATTTAAAAACAAGAGCTAAGTTGAATATATCTTACTTTTTAATTTTGAAAAAAAAACTTAGAAAGGATAAAATTAAAACAGTGTATTGGAGTAGAAACAAAGACATACAGACAAATGTGGTCTAGTGCAGTTCCTAGAAACAAATACAAATACATACAGGCAACTACAGAGCTTTGCCAAGGTTAGGATTCCTAAACCTGTGGAGAAGATAATTTTTCAATAAATCTGGGGATTTTGTTGGGAAATCTGGACATCTATGTGCCAAAAGGAATGACCTTGGTCCCTTATTTTACACACACATACACACCCAGACACACCTAAAATTGAACATAGAATTAAACAATAGACCTGAATTCATTAATTAATTTGAAGAAATAGGCAAAATGCTCTTAGATTGCTTTGACAAATATTTCATAGTTATGATGCGTAAATCCAAGCCGGAAGACAATAAACAGAAAAGCAGACCACGCCCATCTAAAAACCCTGCAGAGCAAAGGAAGGGATTGAGGGAACCAATAACAGAGCGTGAGAGAAAATATGTTTAAACCAAATGTCTCATAAGGGGTTGACTTCCAAATTATATCATAACTTATTCAACTAAATGGCCAAAAATAAAATATTAAAAATAGTTTAAAATCTGGAGAATATGGAAATGATGAATGAGTGTTGGTGCATGTAAAAGAGCTTCACATCATTAACCATCAGATAAATTAAAATCAAAATGATAATAAGATGTCATCTCATGCCTATTTGAATGGGTATATAAAAACAAAAGGCAGCAAGTATCAGTGAGCATCTGGTAGGATTGGATCCACTGTCTGTTGGGGGTGCAAAAGTAGACACACCCACGTGCATGTGTGCATATATATACATATGGGCAGTCAGAGTCAGAGAACTAGTTTCAAGGTACATAATTGTATGTACATGTATGCGGCATACACACACACACACACACACACACACACATAATATTGAATTTTCAAAACCCTCACCTATTATGAAGATTGGCATTTTATTCTATTAAGTGTGCTTTTTAAAATAAAATATTTTACTTAAAAATTATACTTTGCATTATTTTAAATGTTACTTTTATCATATAAAAGACTGCATGTGCCAAAGTCATAATATCATTTTAAGTTTTTCTTTAGAATTTTTCTACTGAGAATCTTGGCAATTTCTTATTCTAGTTTTTGTTGATGACACATTTCTAATATTTTGTGTGCATCTGGGGAGAAATTTAATGTTTAATGTTTTCAGAACAATATACATTTCCAATGTGCCCTGAGGTTCCTGGCTGACAAAGCTAAATATTTGTGCATTAGCTTCTGAGTTTTATAATGTTTACTATGTCCACTTATCTAAACATTTGCCAATACTCTTCTGTCTTTTTTATTGTAACTTTTAAATATTTCTAAAAATCAAGCTATGTAAAATTTTTCAATGAATTTTCTCTTTTTTTCCTAAAGTTATCCTGGCTATTATTCACTGTTGGTGTCAAATTTAGATGATCTTAAATTTTAAAACAAATTCCCTTTGAATGGAATAAGTAATTAGTTTTAATTCAATTATCAATGTGTAGTCATTAAACCATGTATTAGGTGAATTGAGATGTACCACAGAACATTGAGACGATAAAATATTTTCTAAAACAGTAGTGTTCATATCAGGTATGTGAAGGTAGCTCAATTAACAAACTAAATTATCAAAGTTATAATATCACTGAAAGATTATAAAATCTAATGTTCACAACATTGGAAATAATAATATAAAATTATGTACATTTTAGAGGCAGAAATTTTTTGACAAAGAAACAAGGCAGGGAGCATGTCAAGATTTATGCATGTGGAAACTGTTCTACAAGAGACAAAATAGTGAAGTTCACTCCACGTGGTTCCTTAATTTCAGTACATTAAAAAATTAAACAGGGTGTTACATATAAGTTTATGAAGTGATAATAAGCTTTGTAAAAAAAATCTAAGAAAATGTAAACATATAAAATCAAGGATTTTAAAGACAGAATGGTGAAGCAGTGTCATATAATGTAGTCATCCACATTAAAAGGAACAAGGAGCTCTAAAACAGATGCACCCTGCAGATGGCTGGTGTGATATTCACCATATTGGACACCGCATCGGAGTAGCCAAGAACAGAAGTTTCAACTAGCCATGGTGGGATAATTGGGTATCCATATGGCAATCAAATATAATTAAATGCCCATCTCCACTTTATATATGCACACATATACATAATGCTTGGATATGGGCAACACGATTGTTTAAATAGAATGAAATCTTACACGCTAGCATACTTTAGTGATTACAATTTGATAAAAATTATACACTTTATAATTAAAAGTGAAAAGATTAAAATAAGTATTTCTGTTAAAAGACAATATCAAATGAAATTAAATAGAAACAGCTCACTATCATTATAGCAAGTTATTGTTTATTGAACATTTATGAAGAATTTACAAAAGCTCATAGACACAGATTCAAACTTAATTGAAAAATGAGAAATAACTTATGAACTCAAATTGCAGATTCAGTAACACCCCTAAAGCTTAGTTTACATGAAAAGATGATAGAATTTGTTAAATTCATGTGCATAAATGTAATTTATGTTGATTCTCAAAATGACTCCATTCCTTCAAGATGTTCACCTTGTTGTACTAACCTAACACTAACCCCGAAACATTCATATGGATACACATTATAACTAAAAAGAAAATGACATTTCCCAACTGTGGATATGAGGTATTCTGGTTTGCAAATTCTTCTTCAGCTTGGGTATTATTGCTGTGATATTAATTCTTGTCTCAAATAGATAGTTTATACTTTTAATTGTATTTTGAATCAAATCTTAGAAGTGAAAATTTTAGAAATTGGCTGCAAGCTCTTATCTCATTTGACTTTCTCTCTACTTATTTTTTCTATTTTAACTGAATATAAGAATATCAGAGGTCTCATAGAATTATGTGGAAGGTTAAATGCATGAAAATAGATTCATATAGGCAAAATCTTGCAGTTGTTCCTGTCACACTCAGTAGATATAAAATAAAATCAGTCATTCATACAACTCTCCTTTTGTCTAGTTTGCCAGAACTTCATGGGGTAAAGCAATATCCTCACTATGAGTAAGTTTGATGATAAGGACTCAAATGGAGTTATTAAGGAGACAATTATCAGTTCAAAATAGTGAGGTGCTAACATTCCAGTAGGAATGTTGTCATTTCAAGAAGAGAAAGAAACTTCACATTGCTGAAGCCCAAAGACAAGGCCCTGTGAAAGTGCATCAGTGAGGTGAGCTGAAGCCAAGAAGAGAACGTTTAGGAGACCCTTAATTCGGTATCATCTTCAGATTCCAATATTTGCCTAGTCAGAATAACATTTTTATTGTTGAGTCCTCCCAGTGTGCTAGCCAGTAGTTTGACTCTGTTAGGATACAGGGAAAAGCTTGCACACGTCATGGTTGCCAAGAAGCAAAGAGAGAATGATGCTTTCAGAGACAGAGAAGGGACCATGGACGAGAAATACTATTTCAAAACATGGCCCTGTGTTCATCTTTCTCCAAACAGACCCACTTCCTAAACGCCTTTTAATATGTGAGGATTAGCCCACTCAAGATCCTGTCACCTCTCTATGCCCCAGATCTGAGCATTTTTGCATTGAGTATCAAACCCTCAACCTATGAGTCTTCAGGGGACACATAATAAATAGACCATAACAACCACAAAACCTGTTCAATGACATCATCACAACCCTATAAGACCAATATACAGACTTGCTTGATTCTTTGACCTTTTTCTAATGATTAGAGCAAGTCTTGATTTTCACAGACTATCCTATTTGATATTATATCGTTGTTGTAAATAGGAAAGGCTGATTTTTCTCAAATTGAAATCTTCCAGTGTTTCATGGAATTAAATATGAGAATAATATAATGACATTTCTCTGAACAAATTATTTTATGGTCTATTAGGTTTACTAAAGTTAAATTTACATCAGGCTTGAATCACCATTCCCATAGCCAATGTGTTTTTTTCTCAAATAACAAAATAAGAACAATGAATTATTCTATTACCATCCTTAATTGAATATTGACAACTTTTCTTCTTAATACTAACATAAATCACCTCAAAGACCTCCACAAGAAGCATTATAGAGAAAGACACTTATTATAATTGTGGAGTAGTTGCAGTATTAAGGTATTATTTATTTTTTATAATGTTATTCAGATATTAAAAAGCCAATATATTTTAAATACTATACTATATATGATATAGTATTCCAGAGTGTGGAGGGGTCACAATGTGTACTTCATAGCAACCAGAAAGAAGAACGGAGTTACTGCCTGAGGAGTAAAAAAAGGAAAAGACATGACCACATCACACCTTCACATCCCGCCTGAGGCATCCGCAATGCCCTCCACCAATCTCGCAGCCCACTCTCAGTGTCAGTCAATTCAGCACACCACTTATCATTCAAACACTATTCAAGTTTCTCAATACCAAGAAATTCTTTTGCAGGGTATAGTTAGAGGCAAGGGCTTATTTACTTTTCCACTGTTGTATATCTCAGCTACTTTTGTTTCTGGGACACAATACCCTGACACCTACAACTTACGGGCAGAAAGATTCCTTTTAATTCACAGTTCAGTGACTCAGTCTCTCAATGACAGGCTGGCCAGTGCGGCGTGGCAGAAGGGTTGGTGGAGAGCAGCTGTATGTGGTTCTCAACAAGATCAATCAGAGACTGGAGAAAAGCTGGGCAGACGTACACCTGTCCAAGTCAGTCCATCAGCGATCCAATCAATGCCTAGAATCCACCTGTCACCTCTAGGCCCCATTTTTTAGCAGCATGTGCAATCCACAAATATTCCCCAATATCCAAATACAGGAGACTTTGGGAGTCATCCCCAATCCAAACCAGAATATTATGCTATCTCAAAATATATTTTTCTCTATGTATAATTGAAAGCTTTTCTTGAGCAATATTGGTTTTTACATTATATTTCTGAGTTGCAATTATCTGAACTCTATTTCCCTGTCTATTGATACTGGTTCTGACATGAATATGTGTCTTTGTTTTACAGTTCAGCCTTGCAATTACGATTTTCTACATTTGAACTTTTTTTTCCACCGAGTGATTGCAAGCACACACATACTCACTCATACAGACATACAATTTTAAATAGTGGAATTGCTCTCTAAATCTGCTGATATCAGAATAATTCTGGTTTTCTTTAATTAAGTACTTGGGAACAAGCACATGTAGCTTATTCTGTATTATAACTTTAAATGCTTTCATCTGCATATTGCAAATAATACAAAATTTTGTCAAGTGCAAGCTTTGTCTTATTTTATTATAAGAGGGGTGCAGAAAAGTTTCTTTGAATTTGACCATTCTTTAATTGTGTTTTCTATAAAACTTACAGAAATATAGCACTGCCAAAAGTAATTTTGATACTTAATTCAAGAAGTGTTTTGGGTTAATATTTTGTATTTGTTCTGCCACGTGAACTGGATTCTCACGGGAAACAATGGCTTCGTATATATAATTAAATTCCTTGGAACAAAACTTATGGGTTTCTTTAATAATAGCATTCCACTTTCTTGCACCCACATTGATAAAAATGTAATTACTGTTATCCTGAAAGAAAAATAAATGGGCAGTTTTAATGTTTCGGAAACAAAACTATTCTCACTAAAATTAAGAAGAACATAAATGTTCATTATAGCCAGTAAAGTTTTCTTCAGTATTAGATACATTACCTAACTTGGTAGGAACACAATAAATAATTTGTTAATGAATTTAGCTTCCGGATAAATGGTTGCAAAGTAAATTAATCTACTTATCACCATCATATAATTATGCTTTCAGAGATACTTGGGAGTTAGAGAATCCCAAGAAAAACTGCAGAATTAACAAAGTTAAATGATTAAAAGTCAATAGCTTTTATCAATAAAACAAGATAAGTAAAGCCAAAAATTCAAATTTTAAACAGTATTTTTCTTTAAAAAATGCCTAAGTATAAAGCTAAATGTAAAACGAAAAATCCTCCAAAGCTTGGAAGTTATATCTGACCAAATAGAAAAACTTCCTTAAGTTTTTTAGTAGTGAATTTTGACTACAATAAAATGGCCCCTTTCCTTAAAATTTTAATGAAATTAAAATATAGTCTACATGGCTACCAATTGCTTCTTGTGAAACTGACTTATTTGATTGACATGCTGGCTTGGGAAACATGATAAAGACATAAAAATACAAAAAATGAAGCAATAGTGAAGTTAGCTCTTTCAGATTCTAACAGTTATAAATTAGGTTATATAATTAATTACAACACCAGTGTACAAATGAGCAGATAAATGCGTCAATATAGAAAATATAAAAACAGCAAGATTTAAACATGCATTTTGTTATATGAATTTGGCTTCACATAACTTATTTAATAAATGACTTCTTGAATAAAATAGTTATATGGGAAGAATATTGAATTAAACCATCCCATATTGCATGTCTCCAATCAAATTGTAAAACACTTGTTATTTGCAGCTGGGTGAAACCAGAGTTCATCAAGGATAAAAAGCCAGGCAAACAAAGGTACTTCAGGATCTCCCTAAAATGTGGAAGCTTAAAAAAAAAAAGAAAAAAAAAGAATCTCATGGAATTTAAAATTTATAATAGTGGTCCACAGCAGCAGGCCATGCTATAGGAGATATTGGGGTGGGGGATTATGAGTGCTGAGTTATGGTTGGATAAGACCAAGTTCTGGGATAATACTTTACAAAAGGTTATCTATACATATAAATATTGCATTGTCCATTTCAAGGGTAGAATGCAGGATTTAGAGAGTTTCTGTGATGTATAATGATAAATGTCACAGGAGATAAGTATGTATTACCTGATGTAAATATTGCAACATGTATAAATGTGTTAAAATATAACATGGTACCCACTGGTATGTACAAATGTTATATTTTCATATGTAAATTCAATCTGCAAAACGTAAAAAAAAAAGAAATGAAGACTATTTTAGGGAAAATATATTTAAATTTGAGTTAAAATTACAAAGTGTATACATAGATCCAAACATCCCATACTACAACTTAAACATGTATTTTTATGTTTTGTTTGTGAATTAAAAATAAATGCAATAGAAATCACTGAATTTGAAAAGAAAATTCAAGACTGAGGACGTTTCACTGTGCATTTAACAACTTGTGCTCCTTTTTGAAGTTACACAGGTAATATTAATGCAAGAAAAGCTCACCGTTTTATCCTTTCCTTAACCTCTATCTATTCATTTCTTGTGATTTAAAAAAGTGTAGCCAGATTTTTCATCACTTGGGCAGGTTTTAGTTTGCTTCGCGGTCTTCTACTAAACTGAAGAGTATTTTCTCTACCTTAAGGAATATTTTGAACCTACTTTTTCCTGAATCATTCTGGTTTGTCCTCTAATGGAAAAGTTGAAGGAATGCATAAAGTTGGGATTCTGCAAAAAAATATTTGATTGTAGACACCACCATATGACCTTTTGATTAAACACTAAGTCATTCAGGTTTATTTTCCAATCCATATCAAATAAGTTTTTTATTCATGCTGCAATCATGGAGACAAATTTAAGTGAATTGGAAAATAAAAATCAGCAATGCTTTTCCTTACTTCATTATATACAAGAAAGTAATATCAGGATTATATTTATAGGTAACATAGAATTAAAAGACATTGAAGTCATTCAATGCAGGCTAGTAGATTTGCTATTGTGAGAATTATTTACAAGATAAAATATATAACATTGAAGTTGATAAAATAGAGTGAATAGGACTCTCCAGACTCAGGGAAACTAATGTAAGATTTTACTGGTAAGAATGCTTGGACATTAATCCTGACTTACTTTCTTGATGAAGGAGATGACCTTGACAATGCTGAGCTTATTGAAGGCACAGGAGACTCTTTGCAAATATTTGCTTAATTAAACAAAAACTTCAAATTATTAAAATCATAGTCAATGGAGGCGTGACTATAATATTAATGCTGTGCATCATGTAACATGAATCACTTCCAAGTCTTGCAGAAGCCTGTGTATAAGTCATTTATAGCGTCATTACTTATGGGCATAAAAATTCAAATCCTAAAGCGCACATTCAAGAAAATGTGCTTCACACTTATTATTTTTTCTATGAAGTATTTAGTTTGCTTGCTTTTTCCCAATGGACTCTAAAATTACTCTTATCAGAATTTCATGTGAGCTTAGTGTAGTATCCTGCCAATTTACAAGATACATATAAAGGAATTTTGATTTTAACACAATCTTGGTTTTAAAATACAGGCAAGAATTTTTTAACTAAATATATTTTCTTTTGATGAATAGAGTCAGAGAAAGTTTAAGGGACATTCTCAACAGATGTCTGTACACTATCAAAAAGATGATAATAAATCACGGGGATGTATATAAGTCATTCAACATAAATCACCAAGTATTTATAAGGTAAAATAAATTCAGTATACTAAATAACAGTAATACACATTTTATTTTTGAGTATTTTTAATAAAGAATTTTAAGCCCTTCCTCTCTTTAAAATACTGAAAAAAAAAAAAACAGAACTGATTTGCAGCAGCATGTGTTGATGAACCAGGCCAACGTATTTCAGTTAAACGTGTCGGAAATGACAGATTCAAAGTGGACTAGTTTCAGGCTCATTTTAATATAAGAAAAAATATACATCCATTTTCATCAGGCAGAGATAGACATTTGGGTGAATTTTGATGACAGCCACTTAAAATTTCAGCTAAAAGAAAAAATAGTAAGAATATTAAGTAAGACTATAGAGTTAAACTACTATGATAAGCAGAAAATGTAACTTACTAGCATAAAAAAGTTGAAAACATATTGCTGTCATGTACTGTACCTTTAAATACGTCAGGGATAACCAGTACTGCATAAAGGCTTGACTTTGGTGAAAAAATTCTAAAGTGAACATAAAAATGACATTTTTTCATAAAGGAGAAATAGCAAAAATATCCAATCATTGAAGTGGAAGGATTTTAATTTTCAATAACGTAATAAATAAGGTGCGGTATATAAAATTTAAAGGCTATTAAAGAAAGAACTATGCAATATATAGTTCTGTTTCATTTAAAAATATACATATGGAGTTTTGTAAGACAAAATAGCATGAAAAAGCATCTAACCCTTGGATTGAGAAGCAAAGGACTCAAATTTATCCATACAATTTATACATGTATAATTATATTAACAAATAACATTTTATAAAGCTCCAAAAATATTATATAGAGAATAGCAATGACATGACAAATGTGTTACTGTTTTCTAAGTCAGAAAATTCTAAAAGTTAAGATTGTTGATAACAAGACTACGTTAATGTCATAAAAGTCAAAATTGTATTGGGAAGGTATATATATTTTATTTTTTAAATAACTTTATTGGTTTCCAAAATTAATTCCAACTTAAAAATACAGAGCTGAAACAAGTGAAATTCTTTCTTGAGATTTAAAGAAGACCTGCTGGAAATGTTTAAATTATATAAAAATTAATTTGAATTGGAGTCTTTGTTTTGAGAAATACATATTTTGAAGATATATTTTCTTTCATTTACTTTAAATTAAGTTGTACTTGGAAACAGGTGACCATAACTTATATTTATACATGTTACCCGAAGAGCAGGTACGCGTGCCTGTCCCTGACATGTTACATGATGATTGGAGGATGCTCACGGGATGGCTGAGGAATAGCAAGTCTACCTAACCCAGTTTAAAAGCCTCACTCATAGCTATCGGGATGATTGCAATGCCTTATAAAATACTTAAACAAGTAGCATATGGCAACTTATTATGGTGTGACTTACTCAGAGCTGATTGCCTTGCGTTCTTTTTTAATGTAGCACTACTATCAATATTGATTTTCATAGAAGATTAATGAAAGGCTACTTACAAAAGCACAACTTTAATCAGGATGACTATGAGATTTGTTTTCTTAGCATTTCTCCTCAGAAGATAGAGATATTGCCATTGACCCCTTTATATACTATTGATTTGAATAATCACAAAAGCAAACATCATTTTATTTTATAGATTTGTTGGATCTGGCTGAAATGCTGTAAGCACACAATCTTCCTCAAAAATCAAACATAAAAGCATTTTAACATGAAGCACATCCATGCTTTGTAAAGTTATTTCATCATGACTGTAATACAGAACATGTTCTGTATTTTCTTAGTTTCAAAAGAAAAATAAAATGGCCAATGCTGAGGATGCTTCTTAGTCGTCAAAAGCCCCTGCTGGAACTCACTAAAATAAGAAATCTTAGCATGTCAATAAAGTAGAAAAAAATCTTCATGCAGAAAGAGGATATTGGTACTAGTCCTTTTTTTATTAAGTGTAAAGTTGCAGAATATTTGCATGCTAAAATTTCCCTACATGTTGGCCAGGATTCAGATGTGGAAATTTGAAAAAAAAAAAAAACTTTTCACAATTGGACAGTGACACAGGAAATAATAGAACCATTATGGAAATCGATATTGAGATTCATTCAGAAAAATAAAAATAGAACTACTATTTGATCTTGCCTTTGCCTTCCTTAGTATAATATGGAAATAATATAGCTTTTCACATAAGCACTCATTAGTGGATGAATAGACAAAAATCATGTACTCCGTGGAATGCTGTTCGACTATAAAAAGAAATAAAATCATAGTACTTTCAAGAAAATGAAAATAGAGATCATCACGTTAAGAAAAATAAAGCAGACTCAGAAAAATATCTCATGCTTTCTCTGGTATGCTGAAGATGAGAACGAGAGGAGGACAGAGAAGAGGAGAGAGAAGAAAATAAGACAATAGATGGAAAACTACTAGGTAAGAGTTGTGGCCTGGGTCTCTCATATTAGAGAGACCATTCGATGTTTCACCTTCTGCTTCTGACTCACTTCACTAAGCATGATGTTCTCAAGTTTCTTCAATTTGCCCACAAAAGCCTCCACGCTTTGGACTTTATAGATGCATAATATTCCATTGTGTATAAATACCACAATTTGTGTATCCATTGGTCTGTTGATGGGTATTTTGTCGACTTCCATATTTTAGCTGTTGTTAGTTGAGCTGCTATGAACATGGGTATACATATATTTTTGTTATGTGTCGTTTTGGATAAGATATGTAGGTGCACAAAATGTTCCACTTCATTGTAAATCTTAATTTTGCTCTTATACATGTCAATAAAACGGGGGAAAAGCTACTAGTTAAGAGGAAGGGCATCAGGAGGAAACAGGGAGGCAGAGAGGGAACCATCGGGTTAGTCTATGCTCTTCTATGTTACTAATATGCATACGAAGAAAAACTTAAAACCAGGAGTGGTGTGCCAACCACTGTGAGTGTGACATACCTACTAACCCACTGCACACACAGAGCAAAAACAACACAAAAGTCTTCTTAGGCATAATGAGAAAATTTTTATATTATATAGGGACAATAGTAGGCTTACAATAAAATCATTATCAGCAGCAAATGCACATGAAAACATAAAAAAAATGTCATTTTTGAATTTTGTTAGGATACTTTGAACATAAAATCTAGACCAAGGTATACAGCCTAACAGTGTTCAAATTTAGTTGTATTAGTATTTTTCTCTTCAAATGATACATAAAATACAAAGAATTTTTAAAAATCAAATTCTGAAAAATAGCCATAATAATCTTAATCTCAAGATAGATTTCTTTGTGAAAATCTGGGATAACTATTATTCAATCAAATGCAATAATATTGTTTTAATATATAAGTAAATATTTTAATGATTAATAAACAAGCATGTATTAATGTATAGATGCCAAGTACATTGTATAATCTATGAGTATAAACTACACTTCCAGGTAAGTTTTACTAATGAAATTTTTTTCTCATAAAGTAAGAGGTCTTAAATAGTTTAAGTAACCTGCTGAAAATAGTGAAACTATTTCAAAGCAAAGGTTGTATTAAAATTAAGAAATATTCTTTTTTCAGAATATACAATCCTTCCTTTAAAATAACAACGAATAAAATTAAAGTGCTAATGTTTGATTTTTAACTTATAGAAATAAATTAGGTAATTATTACTTTTAAATGACTTTTAAATAGTGGTACTTGTTGGGAACTTTATTACTTGCTGAATTCAGGAGGGAAGTGATAATCATGAACATTTTTTTTTTAATGTGACTTGTTTTTCAGGAGCTAGGGACCAAAATTTTTGCCTGAATCAAAATTGCATCCACACTGCAACACAGTGTTTTTAGCACACAGGAAGTGTTCTTTGGTTATTTGTTGAATAAACAGATGAAAGAGATTGATGGCCTCCACATAATATTAATCTTGCTACATGACACAGTGAGTTCTTTGAATCTTTTCTTATATTCTCATATTTTAAGAACTTAATAAACAACTACAACCACAAAAACAACAGAACAACATTTTCACCTGGAAAATCAACTTTTGTGTCGGAGAAATCATTCAGTGGTTGAAGTACTTACTTAGAAAGTACTAAAGACCTAAGTTCAATTTCCTAGCACCACATAAACCTGGTGTTGTGGCACATGCCTGTAATACCAACCAGCATTTGGGAAGCTGAGGAAGGAGGATCACTATGAGTTCATGCCAAACCTGGAGTTAAGAATCAATCTAGACTAAAAACCAAAAACCCAAACAAAAACGAAAAGCAAAGCAAAACAAAACAAAACATAAAACAACCTGCTTTTATTTGAAGGAGGAAGGCTATTTTTGTTAAATTTTGAAGTATTATAATAAAACTATGTGTTCCTAGAAGTTGCTATTTTTATTTTGTATACTCATTAATAGAACCAAATTGTTCAAGAAAGAAATGAGAGTTGTTCTCCAAGTAGAAAAAAGACACAAATACGCAACATTTATGAATGAATAAAAACACCGAACAAGCAAATAAAAATAGCAAATAATGTTTTCATTTTATTTTATTTATTACTCTATTGGATATTTAATATAATTGGAAAAGCTAAGAGAATTACTGTTTTGGTGTACGTGTCTGGATGTATTTTGTTCTATCTTAGAGTCAATTTTAATAACTACATAGTTTTATTCTGCCACAGTAATTAGCAACTCATATATCTCTATCATACATAGTTTTATATCTTAATAAAATAACTCTTTATTCGCAATTAATCAAAATTCCCGATTTTATGCATTTTCCAGTAATCTCATGTGCAATGCGTTATCAGGAGGCCAAAATTGAAGTAACAACGAAAAAAAATCTATAAATCATTCAATGATGTAGTTCTCTTTCTTTTAATACTTACATTTGGTTATTTTAGCCACTGCATCACAGTAAAATATTCAAGAGACTCTGTCATTCTATGTAGTTTTATATAAAAATAAATATTACATATCTACTTAGCATTACTATTCGAAGAAAAATATTTGCTGAGAGAAAGTAAAATGCATGAACAAAGGGACACCAAGTTTATCTAGTCAGCAAAACACTGAAGGAAATAACTAAATGCATTTTTATCTTTTAATATTTAAACATAGATTAGTATTAAAATTATTTATGCCTCTAAAGAGCCTAATATAAATGTCCTTTACTGAAATACCTACTCAGTTTTTATCATTACTAATTTCTTAAGAAGTGGAGGAAGACAGACCTCATATCTCCTCTATTTGCAGATAAATCTATACAAGAAAAATTATACATAACATGTAACATACAGTTTGTTTCTGTTCGAATTTGTTAAGACTTAAATTAGTATATTAATCTATTTTTCCTAAAGTGAAATTGCATCTTTGTGGATTATATCGCCATCTAGCTCACTGCTTAGGTATTTACAATGATATTCACTCCTGTATCTGAGTACGTATGTGTGTGTGGTGTGTGTGTGTGTACAAATTTATTGCATATACCGAAAACATTTCATGAATAAATTTTCTTTAAAAAATCAACATATATACTAAATAAACAAAATAAAATGGAATTTCAGTTACAAGTAATGCTTATTAATCTTCACTGTTCGTATTAGCAAAATGTTTTTATTTTGACAGAAAATGAAGGCATATAATCCCATTTCAACATTGATAGCAAGAAGTATGGCAATCATATTGGATTAAGATTTCTTCACAAAATCTGGAAAGGACATACAGTGATCTTAAACTTTATAATCACAAATATCTCATCTATAGGTGCTTTTTCATATTTTATGGATATCATTCAACATATTATTAAATCTATTGGTAAATTTTAAACTAAGGAACTTTCATATTCATAGGAGTTTGGCTTATTATACTTCTTGAGAAACTGAATACATCCACAAAAACGATATGTAGGCGATTATTTGTGTTATGAAAGACAGCAATAGCCATCTATCTGCACATCTGAGAGGCATAGAGTTTATTCCATTATTGTCATAAATAACACAATAGGCCTTTAAAAACTGAATATAATGGTAAACATTCATTTTTCTTATTGATAATCTGCTCTATCTGGCTTTATCACCAAACTTCAGTGAGTTACATTTGGATATGAATTTTTATGGACTTCTTCCTAATTTCATATGTCCACATTTTAAAAAAATCTCTTAAAATTGTCAAGACCGTAGTTACCAAAAGATAAAAAATCACACTACACAAAAATCAAAACGCTTCACATGCCAAAGGACAAACCGGATCACTTGGTGTCTTGGTTGTTTATTCGTTACTGGGACAAAATACCTGATATCCTCAACTTAAGGGAGAAAAGATTTATTTAGCTCACAGTTTCCGAAAGTCTTGCACAGTGGCTCCTGGGCAGCTGGCAACAGTGGCTGCCCGGAGCAGAGGCTGGGGTGCTGATCACCAGATGGCTGAACAGAAAGCCAAGTGATCAGAGCAAGCCAAGTCTTGAGACTAAGGCGGGGACAGAGCCTTCCCAGGAAGAGCCTGTAACAATGTTGTTTCCTCCCAGCTGACAGGTGCTTCCCGGACACCAACACACCTGGGATGAGCGCCCCACCCTCACATCTTAGACCACAGTGCAATTTCATAGATCTTACGCTCTCCAGTCTCAACGAGATGACATAATCTTTCCAGGTCAAACCTTAAACATCTGCCCTTTCCAGCCAGGCCCTATTACGTAAAAACCCAATTTCAAAAACAGAAGGGTTTTGCAGAACACTCCAGATCCAAACCACAGCACTTGGTAATCCCCTAATTTCGGTAGAAGAAAAGTGCATTACACCTCAAAGAATATTCAGAGTTGGTTGAATATTTATAAACTTTGTACATATATGTGATTATTAGAGGCATTTTTGCTTAGGTTTGTTATGCAATATTTTCTAGTAGATTCTGAGCTAATATTTAGAATAGTTTGCACAATTATTCTAAATACAGGAAAGATTATTCCCATATAGCCTAAGCTGTCTTCCCTAATATTTATATCCTAGATCAGAGCCTGATACAGTGTCACAATTAAATCATCCAGCTCTCTTGGCGGCCGAGACAGACGAATTGGAAGTTTGAACCTACCGTGAAAAAACTTGACAGCGTAGTGAGTGGCTCTCTCAATAATAACAAAAAATAATTAAGTAAATTTAGTTAATTAATTAATTAAAAGGTTGGGATATATATCATTACAAAGACTCTGAGTTCAATCTTAAGTACCACAGATATCTAGAATAGATTAATTGTAATACATATGTCACAATACAAATACATTATTAGTACCTGAGATGATTACACTCCATATAATTTTTACATGATACAAACTTTTTTGCTATTTTAATAATTCATGAAGAATGCTACAGTATAGCTACTGATTATGTAGTTTAAGGCTCCTTGCGGCTCTAACACTTCTACCAAAGCTCTTGTTTTTGATGATTTTTATATTTTCTAGGATGACTAGTCAGCCAGTTTTTATCGTTCTTCTCACCTGACATATTGCCGAAGCTTCTCCTCTGATTACACGGAGATCTTGTGTTTGGGGAGAAGAATACCAAAACAGTAGGCTCTAGTTTTCGTCATATGTATCTCCTACCGATACACCTCCGAGTACCGGACCTCCTCCCAATATCATAGACTTCCATCACCAGAGGGGAGGTCAGGGGATCTGCTCTCCAGCAGTCCGTACTGTGCTACTTTGAAGACCCCAGGTTCTTATGTTGTGTCTTGTAAGAACGCCATATTTTCAGAAATGGTTTTATGTCTTCCTGTGTGGGAAATTCGTTTACACTTCCTCATTTATTGATTTATTGAAACACTTCTTTATGCCAACTCAAATGGGGTAAACTCATGCACAAAGGTTTTCAAGTTCTAATTGGGCAGTAGATTGTTACATCCTAAGGAAGATTATCACTTTCACATCTCATCATGTGTGAACCTGCATCTGGGTGTTTGCACATCTCATTGTGACAGTGGGAGATATTCTAAGATCATCTTGCACTTTTCCTGTCCCAGAAACAGTTATTTATTTTTAAAAAATCTGCATTTTCTTTTTGTAAGACTGCTATTAGAAATTAGTGTGTGAGCACTGATTCTAGTTGTTGCTACACAAATTTGTGAACTTATACTAAGTGTTGTGTTATAGAAGTACAAGTGTTGGTTGCAAGCTAGATATAAGGTAAAACCAGTGGTGAAGGATATTTTATTCAATTTTCCAATAAGCCGGTTTCAACATATTACATATTTTCTAGAACCAAAGTAAGCAAACTCGGCTGTATCATGACTTCACGAATAATTTGAAAGGAAAAAATTGGAAATATGTTTTTCATCAAATGTGCAAAATTACATAAATATTTTTGTGTATGTGTATTTTTGTATGCACATATGCATAGATAAATCTGTGGAAACATAAGTATCATCTATCTGAACACACATATAAAATATGAATTTCTTTCATATTTATGCATCAAAACTTATGTATTTTATGCATGTGGTTTTTATATGCACAGATGCATTGCTGCTTCTATGGAAACTTACATAAATATTTATCTATATATAGATAAATATAAAATATAAATTATCTTTAAATATATGTATAAAATTTATATATTTATAAGAACACTAAAGATAAATCCTGGCATTAAAATTTCATAGATTAAGAACTCATCCTTTTTGTATAATAAAAATACATGGCTTTTTCAATATGCACAGAAGCTTAAAAGGAGTATAATATATATATATATATATATATATATATATATATATATATATTTCATTATAAATTCTGAATAACATCAACCTTTACATTTTCCTGGGTTTATCTCAACAATCTAGACAAGTTGACATTTTTGATATCCATTGAATTGACCTATTAAAAGCACACAAATATAAGTTTCTAATTGCTTCGTGAACACCTTACACTTCAGAGAAGCATTTTCTGATTTTTCTATACATCATCCTATCCCATCACTGTTCTTCAGCATAAAGCCAGGAATAAGACACACAAATTGATGTGGAATGTTTTGATGACTTTCTCCCACCTGAGGGTTTATAGTAATGGCAGCTCTTTCCTTCTTTAGCTCTCTGATGCTTTCAAAATAAAATATTCGCAGTATTACTCCTTTCAGTTGTTATTGCAGAAAAGATGGCTTGCTGCAGTCCAGTGCTCCTTACAAGAAGTACAAAACTGACTGTACTATCTTCACCCATTCCTAATGGATTTTGCACACTAACATTCTTTCATTTGTAAGCAAGTCCAATATGACACTACTTAAAATACACGTGAAAGTCTAAAGTGGCAACACACGGTATTATTATTATTAAACGAATGTGATATGAGCTTCCTATTCTAGCCTTGCTGACAAAGTATATCTATGTCAGCTACACACAGTCATAGCTTTCCTAGAACAATGAGCGATCCACCCAGCTTGAAGCAGTTTTATTTCTATTCCAGATTCCACCGTTGAGTTGCTGCTCATCCTTCAGGAAATCACCATGTTCCTCTCAAACTTTGATATCCCCATTTCTAAAACTAGGTTAAAGTTTATCCTGGTCTGAATTTTGCTGACATCTTGATTCTACAAGGAATACTTCCAATAGAGCAGCGGTGTCCCCAATCACTCAGTGGGAAATGCGCTCCCACATTATGGAGAGCCATGAAATCCTGTATGTGTTTGTAAGCATTCATGCCTAGCTTCTTATGACTTTTTACATTTACTTCCTAATTAATATTTGAAAATATTTATTTTCTAGATTTTTTGTGGTTTTTATTAATTTATTTGTTAATTTTGAAATATGATTGGGAGGGATATTTTCTCAATTATTTTTAACTGTGTTACCCCTTGGGTCTAATAAGAAAATATTAAAGGAGTTCAATATAAAAATAAATTGATTTTTATATTAAAGCTATTTCTAGTAATAGTTCTTAGGAAAAATTAAAGAAATTGATAAAAAACTATTGGAGGTTACACTATTTAGTATGAGTGGAACCTGTGTTTTTATCTCTTAGGAAGAATTAGCAACGTAAAGAGAAAGCATAAAAAATAACTAAGATTTTATTCGTTGAAAGCATGTTTAAATGACTATGCTTGACAATGCCTCCTCTACTGAAAATTTATACCAAATGAATAGCATCAAATTTAGCTATTTGTATGTGTAGACACAAATTACAAAGATATGGTAGAAACTATGTTCGCTTTAGTGTCGTCAAAAAGCAGAGGTGGATTTCTGTGAGATCAGATATCATATGAATAACACCAGCACACTTCCTTATTTTTCTTTCTGAAATCATCACTCATATTCTTGATTCCTAATATTGTACTTCTTTCCTCAAGGATGCCTTCATTGTTTGATAAAGTAATTTTTGTATTTTGGAACAACAAAAATCTCTGCCTGGGGTATAAGATTACATTTCCCCCTATTACCTCACATTCTTAATACAACATAACATATCATAGGTGCTAAACAACTAAAATATTTTCATTACTTACTGAACTTTAGCCTGAACTAGTCCTCTCACCTGTCTTTAGACCTAATATACTCAACAGCAATGGGCAAACTGTGGTCTCAAACTTCTTATCTGTATAAGGAGAAGGAACACTGAGGTGTGACCAGAAAATATAATAAAAAGCACCTTTTTTGAGACATGATTTCTCTCTCTCCGTAGCCCAAGTTTGTCCTGAAACCCACTATTTAACACAGACTGGCCTTGGACTCAGGTCAATCCTGGTGGCTCAGCCTCCTAATGCTGGGATTACCTGCATGCACCACCACGCCCAGCTTATGTGGTGCTGGGGAATCGAACTCAGAGCCTAGCATTTGAAGTAAGCAAACACTGTAACTACTGTGCTGTTCCCCAGCCCCTAAAAATTAAATTGTAGAAATTTTATTACAATAAAAGATAAATTGCCAATAACCAACTTCAGAAAACCCCCACTCCCTTGGACACGTTTCCCCTCACTCTTGCCACTTTTGGAAGCAGGTCTTTTAGAGTCCTGTAGTTGTGCTATCATGGCGAAGTTAGCGGCCCCAATTAATTGAAATTTTTGCCTTTTGTGATCGTTTTGATTTTGAGAATGAGCCAGCAATCTCACAGAGGCAGACACACTGAATAAGGTAGGTGAATTTATCCTTCTATGTAGAGAAACTTTTCAGTTTGAGGTATTTATATTTTTCTATTGTGGCTTTTGTTGCTTATTTTTATTATTGTTATAATTTTGGTGTTCTATTCAAAAGCTCTTTGCCAAAACCAATTATAAGGGGAATTTTCTGAAGAACTTAATCTTTTTTATTACGTAGAAGATAGGTTACCATCCAATGCTTTCTTTTATGGGGATGAATTTGCTGGCACTTTTTACTGTAGAATTGATTACTCAAGATAGCTTTAATTTGTTGATTTTTAAATTTTAATCTTGGACTTCTTGTTCACTGTAAAAATGAAATACCCATCTTCTATTTCTTATTTGAAGTGGGACACTGGTTTCTAGGGAAAACCAGCAAATATCAGAAGTCCTTGTTTAACACTTCTTAAGACGATCATACCTTCAGACCTTCACAGTCCAATTTTTCCTCCCAGGTGAGAGAATTTCTGTTTTACATTGTCTAATATATTTTTCACTCTTCTTTTAAACAGAGCTGCCTGAGTCTCCTGCCTGTGTTGAGTGAGGACACACTACTTAGGTATAATTTCTTCTCAATTAGGCTTTCAACCATTCTCCTGGTTTTAAGGTCATCTTTCTCCACCTTTCACAGTTTACTGCCACCAATTACTATGGTTTCTGGAGGCATTCTGGGGTAAATTAACTTCTTTCGTGATTTCTCCAACTGATGAATTAAGACTGTGTCATCTCAGCCATACTGCATTGAACAGAGCCACATCTGAGCTCTTTAATCTTCTAAGCTCCCGGATTCTATACACGTGTGCATATGAGTGTAGCTTTCCTGACACCAAGGGATTGTGTCCTCTGGGGTTTACTTTGAGGTTGTAGGACCAATACCCTGAGATCCCCTGGTGCTATTTCACTGCTGACTTTCACTTGCCATGAATTTTGTAGTTTCTGATTCTGAGCTTGTGAACTTTTAATCTGATCTTTTGTGATTTTACCTTTTAAAAATCCTACATGGTTTAATGTGTTCCCTCCAGAGCAATTTTACATTTGATATTTGGTATCCACTGGGACTTTCACCACACCGGGATCATTTTTTAATTGCTACTTTCTCAGCTTGGGATGCCCATATCGTGAGTATGGTGAAAATTCACATTTCAAACATTTTGACGTTGTGGAGCTATTGTTTAGCTTGTTATGAGATCTGTCTGCCCAGAACAGGGTCGTAGTAAAGGCAAACTTATTTTCTCCAGAAGCAGATTTAATTAGTTCCCTTTCTCCTGATCCTAGAGACTTCTGATAGTAACTACTCTAGCATTTTTGTAGACCTGAGAGCCCCACACTCTACCACTACTATTTCACTGTCTTTACAGAGCTGCTGCTGAAATATTTTATTATTCTGTCTAGTTTTCAACATGTACTGCAGTTCTTGCAGCTATGGCCCCATCCTCTGTCTCCAGTTGTTTCAATACTATTTGATTTGCTTTTTAAAAGGTCATATTTTATCTATACAACATATTTGTTGAGTTTTAGAGGAAAAATTAAAACAAACTTTAATTTCCTTTTACTCAAATTCAGCACACACATCTAATCAGAGTTTTTAAAATATTATGCATTTCTTTTTTATTTTGCCATATGTACATTGGATAAGTTAAATAAATATATTATTCATTACATATTATATTCATAATATAAATGAAACAAAATGTTTACATTAAGCTTCAGTGTTTTGTGCACATAGATATTGTGTCAAAATTTAAATCCTTTTCCCTCTCCTTTTTGGATTTCTCAGAGCCTCTTTCTCCTCTTTAATTGCTGTTATCACCCCCATTTGTTTCTCTAGAATGCCTATTTTCTGGGTTTTTCACATCAGAGAAACCATGTGATGTTTCACCTTCTGCATCTAACTCACGTCACTAAGCATGACGGTCTCAAGTTGCCTCCATTTACCTACAAAAGCCTCCAGCCTATCTGTCGTTATGGAAGAGTAGTACTCCACTCTGCACATGTACCACAATATTTGGCTATTGTTAGTTGTGCTGCTATAAACATGGGTATACATGTATTTGCGTGTTACTTTTAACTCTTTTGGAAAGCTACTCAGAAGAGATATCGCTGGATCTAATGGAATATTTATTTTCGACCTTTTAAGAAATTTTCATAATTTCCTCCATAGTCATTGTAGCCGTTTACAGTCTCCCCAGCAACGTAATGTATTTGTATCTCTTAATTGCAACAGTTGTGCATCAAGACAAAGGATTTACAAGATAGGGCCACGAAGTATGTATGTTTCTCTGTTTCCTTTTACAATGTTTTTGAGAATATCGAAGCTCTCACTGCTGTCACATGAGTCCATCTGCCAGTGATATTTTAAGACTTATACTTACACCAGGCACTAATGCACTACACTAGACAACGCTTTTATAAACCCTACGTAATTTATACAGAAGTTGATATTATACTCGTGGATTATCCTAAACCAAAATATCTATAAAAAAAAGTGGTAGCTAGTGTTTCATGTTTTCAAGGACCTCTTTAGGCACTCAGTATTAGTAGTCCAGTTGATTTGCGAGGCTGTCTCTGTAGGTGAGGGTAAGGAGGGTTCAAAGTGACACTCCGAAGAAAATCAAGAAGCTGAATCGTGACATCTGTGGCAGGCCTGTGCTTCACAAAGGGAGATTTTTTTTCTTAGCTCTGCCCTATTGACCTTTTCTTCAATTTTTTTTCTCATTTCATAAGCCAGGCATCAGAAACAGATACTGGCTTTCTCTAGAATACAAGCAAAAATGATCTGCGTGAGAGGACTGCCACAAACAAAACCTGTGTGATCTGTGGATAGAGCCTGGTTCTTAACAGAAAACATGTTATCTAGACTTTCCATCTAGATCTCGTGTTTTCAAAAGCTCATAGATTTTTCAGTGATATGTAAATACACATTCACACACCTAGATGAGTATTTTAAGTATTCTATATATAATTATGTAAAATATACACAAAAATTCACACATACAGAATATGCGCATGCATATATGTGTGGATGGTTATGTCACCTGTAATTATATATTTGTGTGTATATGTGTCTACTTTTATTGCTTTGGCATACTGAAGTCTTGCGATTTATTTTTTAAGCCGAATTTCTTCTCTTACACACCAGTAAGAAGAAACCATTTGTTTTCTCTACATGAATGTCAATTCCAGTATAATAAAGCTCACAATGTTTTCACATTCAAGTCTTCCTGATTTTACTGATTCCCATTTTTTCTCTCTCAAACTTTCCTATTCCACGTGTTCTCATTTCTTTCATTAGAGTATCTTGAAGTTACTCCTTTCTTTCTTTCATTTTTTTTCTTTCATTTGTTCTTTCATTTCTTTTTGCTTGTTTTGGTGCTGGGGATCCAACTCAGGGGGTTCACACTGAGCTATATCTCTAGCCCCTTTATTATGTTTTAATTTTAATATAATGTATCACTAAGTTGCCAAGATGCCTGATCTGAGCTGGGTCTTGGGAAGCCCCTGCTGAGGCCATCTGTAGTGCTGCAGTTTCAGGTCTGTGTCACCAAACTATCATTTATTAACTCTTTCTCTATGTTATATCAAGAACCACACACTCTTCTAGCAGTTGTTTTTTAATATTTCTAAAATCAAAAACTTCTAAAAAAACCTTCCTTAGTAAATAAAGCATTCACTGAATGATTAAAGTAGCCCCTTGATATTTTCTTGAATTTACTATTTCATGGTATCCTCAAGTAGAATATTTTGAATACCTTAGACAGAGTAATTGTCTGGTACAAAATCAGTTATATCACAATTCTACCAACATTTATGACTGTTCATTTTGGACAGGGTAAAATAACAGATGAACATGTTCCTACTATGTTACCTACTATTCTTAATTTCAAAATAAAATCAGCCACAGAGAGTTTCAGTTTCTTGCTTCAAATGATAACCTTATTCATGGTAGCTCTGTAAACTATGGAAATTGTGTGTGTGTGTGTGTGTGTGTGTGTGTACACATGTGTGTATTTAATCATGACAATAAAGGTTGTATTAGAGTGAGAGGTGCTTTGTCCATAATCATTTTCCAACCTCATTCCTTCACCATTTTATGATCCCTTATTGTTCAGTTAAATCGAATGCGTCGGTGTTGCCAGGCATTTAGCCATACTCCCTTCTCAGGCTTTCTCCACTAGATCTTTGCTTCTGCTAGGAAGCTCTTCTATCGGAAATTGATTTGGATCATCCCCTCGTGTACAATTGAATTCACTCAAGGTCACCTTCTCACTGAGGTCGAACTTTACTTCTTTATTGAGAGTTCCAACATTCCCGCTTTCTGACTTCACCTCGTTCCAGATCACAAGCATATGGTCTCCTCTAACATAATATTAAATTTACATGCAAATCATTTAACATAGTTACTGTGACACCAGCTAGAAAAAGCATACAAAGAAATAGTGCAAACACTATTAGTATGAATTTATTTATTTATTAATTTGGGGGGAAGGGTCTCGCTCTGTAGCCCAGGCTGCTACTGTACTCACTGTGTATCTCAGGCTGGCCTTGGACTTAAATCAATCCTCCTGCCTCAACCTCCAGAATGCTGGATTACAGACGTGCGCCACCACGCCTGGCTTATGTGGTGCTAAGGAATCAAATTCGGATACTTAGAGCTTGACTCAACACTTGCTAGGCAAGTGCTTTAACCGCTGAGCCATTCTTCCAGCCCCAATTAGCATTTACAAAATAAAATAGTCAATGTCAAATTCTATACATCTTAATGACTTTCTACTCACATACATAGGCTGTACTTCTGAATTCACGGCAGAGTAGTTCATAACGTTCTACGTTCTGAAAAGTGAAAATTTGTTCGGATTTTCCTGAGAAGATGGATGGTCTGAGATCAGAACATTACATTTTCTAAATCTAATTCTGGGAACAAAATCAACTGCGTGTAATAAAACTCAGGCTGGAGCTTCAATGCCCCTTCCAAAACTCCTGTTAAAATTAATTACATTTAATGACGCAGACGCGTGATTGCTTTCAGATGGGGTTAACTTCTTAGGGTTTTTGCCTTTTTAAGTAGAGGAACACTATGAGGACAGGCGGGCTTCTGAAGTGACTGCGATCCCCATTCTCCATCCCACGTGTGCCGTCTCTCGCTCTCCTGCACCCACAACGGAGTGATATGCTATAAAGAACCCGTCCTTTGCTAGGAAAAAGCTCCTGGACTTTCACATTCCAATGTATTCATTTTCTTCAAAAATTATCCAGCTTGGGATATTCTGTAATGCAAGTTGACCAAGGCACTGGGAAATTTATATCTTACCACTACCATTACCCTTACAGTGAGCTCACCTTCAAGTAATTTTCACCAAAAATAACTTTTTCACAAAGAAAAACAAGACTGCATTGAGATGAATGAGATGAAAAATACCAGTTGAGCATTTTGTAAATCTAAATCTTAATGTTTTATATGGGTTCGCATATAATCATAACAGATATTTATGAGGTTTTATTCTATTCTGTATTTCATGAATAAGGAACTCATTTCAGAGCATTTAAATGTTTCATTTAAATTTATCCGTAAGTGATTTTTCAAGAAGGTAAATTCAACATTTCCTCCTCAAGGAGAATGTTTCATCGCCCACTGAAATCTCCTAGTAATATTTCCCTCCTCTTAATATTGAGAAATGAAAACTCGAGTGCTGTGTGTACAATAACTATTTACATAACATTACATTGAGCGTTACAAGTCCTCTACAGATAATTTGAAGTATGAAAGAGGACATGTATGCAAACATCAGTCTGTATGAGACACGGGCATTTAGTATTTGTGAAAAATCCTGAAATTCATCTCTGAAAAGCCAAGAGAGTCATCTTTGATCCCCACTCTCCCTCTAAAACATAGCACGTAGCAGTCAATATGAAAGTATTTATTAGTGTGCCCAGTGTTATTTCACAAATGCCCATTTTCTTTAAACTTAATCTTCTTAAATATTACTGTAGGGTTAGTATTAACATTGTTATCAATTTCACTTCTTCCCAAGAAATAAAATATATTTTGCACACAATGATGCAATTTATTAAAGGCTCAAATTGCACAGCACAGGTGATGTTAGCAAGCATACATATAATTACAGAAATGTACACTTTTTATGTCCGGAAATTCTTTGTGGTTGATGTCTGCTCCTGTATATATTTAATCACTGCTGATTTGCAAGACTTTTTTCAAACCATATCATCTTTTTTTAAAAAAAAGTATTTTTGCCCATTGAATTTGAAGTTTGTAAGTCAGAACAACTTTCAACCTCCACATCATTTCTTAAATGCCACTATAAATCAGTGTGTAATGAAGATATATGTGTGTTGAGTATAGCTAGGAAAAAGCTATCAACTTAATTAAAACATACTCCTTATCTTTTTCTTATATAACTTATTGATGTTAAGAAGTTTTGCATTTGAAATTATAACTGTGCAACTTTAAGTTTTTTTAAGTTCTTTACATGACACTTAAGAAGAGAATTACACCTTCTGCTTTGAATGGTCTCTCTGATATGAGAGACCCAGATCACAACTCTTATGGAACTTAAAACGAAAAACAAAGTGAAACAGGGGGATGGGGAAGGGAGGGAGGGAGGGAGGGGTGGGTAAGGGGAGAGACAGAAAGAGAGTGGGAGGGCCCTTGTCACCTTGACAAGATACGTATGCACACAAAATGATCAAATTCATTGTAAACCTTAAATTTTGCGCTTATACATATCAATAAAATGGGGGGGGGGGAAGAGAGTACAAACTTTATATTCATGATTCCTAAGTTTCAACTGAATTTTCTAATATTTTTTGACCACACTTGTATTTGATTTACATGTAAGATATATTATTTCAACAAAGCACATCCTCATAATTTAGAAGGAAAATGTAAATATAGTTTTGAACATGTTGACATACGTTTTTACACTTGTAAATAATTAAAATGTTGAAATTTCTGGTTGAAATCTTTATACGAGTGAATAGACAAAGAAACTTTAGTATCTTGAAATGCCTAGGGTTGTGAAAAAGAACTGCATAAAAGCAAGATGGTTTATTGGTGGGGAATTATACTCTGAATTAAATTAATACAGGACAAAGAGTATGATTTGAGTGCATTTGTTCATTTTAAAATGTAGAAAATAAAAAACAATTATAAATATTAAATATGAATTAGTAATATAACTGGTTAACTTCAACTGACTTATTTACTCACAGGCAATGCAGAGATTATGCCTTCCTCACAGAGATTTTATAATATCAAAAAGGTAGTAAATATGAAAATATAAATTACTGATATGCTGTAACTACTTAGTGCTTGTAAACTTTTTTTTTTGGTCTTGTTTCCAGTCAAATTTTAATCTCACTCTAAGAAACACAGTATGCTTTTCTACTGCAACTGTTCTATATTATTAGTCTTTGTTACAGCCAAGTGTAACCTGTGTGAATCCTTGCGTAAGTCCTCATATTCTTTGTTGAAGTTGATTCTTTATTGTAATTTGCCTCAATTCTACTCATTTCTGTAGGTTATCTTGTGCCAGTTTTTCAACTCAATGTACAGACAGAACTGGAATTCCTCTGAGAATTTCAAGCATAGAAGGGCATGGTCACAAATTGTCTGGGAAGAGCTAAAGAAGCAAAAGGAAGAAGACGTTTCAAGAGATGAGAAAGCTTCTTCCCTACCAGATGGAAGCAGCAGGTCTAAACTGGCAGCTGTGTGTCTACCACCTTCTTTGTTCCCGCTGCTGCCCATAGTGTCGCTATGCTCAGTGTCCCTATTCTCAGTCTCATTTTCCCGCTACAGAATGCTGTGTTTTCCCTGTATCCCTCCCAAGTTCTGCCCTTCAAGTGCCTGTGCTCAAAATTTTCTTGTTAGTGCTCTCACAAGTAATGTTAAATCAGAA
>PVKB01006752.1:0-17702 GCA_004027205.1 Ctenodactylus gundi
CCCCCACCCCCCCGCCAGCTTTTCTTTTCTTTTCTTTTCTTTGGTGCTGGGGATTGAACGTAGGGCTTCGTGCACGCTAGGCTGTACTACTGAGCTACTCCCCTAGGTTAGGTTCACTCAACTTCTAACTAATAAAATGATGAAAAAGTTTCTCTACCATGCTGGCTAGATGAAATGTACATGAATTGTATTCATTGGATGAACAGTAAAAAAGCTGGAGCCAGGAAATGACCTAGGTCAAGTCCTGTTTCTGGGCTAGGCTTGTGCCGTGCCCCTGCATCACCTCCTGTAGTTCTCCTCGTGACCCTGCAGGGGCTGCTGATAACTCTCCTGCCAGTTCCCTCAGACTGAAAAAATGATGGGAAATCTTATGAAGAGCTCAATAATATTTACTTAGCATTGTACAAAGTAGTTAACCTTTAGTCCCAAGAGCAAATGGTTAGCAGAAAATACTTGGTTTGTACTGATTTACAGTAAATAGCTTTTAGTTGACTACAGCATTATTAGCTGCCATTGTTTGTTAGTTACCTGAGAACCTGTTATCATACTTTAGGATGCATTTTTAAAAGTTATCTTTATTGACAAGTTCTTCTTTAAGAAATACCCGCCTCCTTTTTTTTTTAGCTTATTTCCAACTTAACATGTGAGAAATATATAAGTTAACTAGTGTCCTCCTTTAAGTCCCTTGCAAATGACCTTTATTTTCAAATTGTTAGCTTTCCAAATAAAAGAGAGATCCTGGAGTAGGCAGCTGGGTTAGTGTGTTGCATTATTACTTAATACCTACTACCAGCCCAGCAGATACTGATGACTATGGCTTAGGGCTGTGTGTTATTACTTAATACCTAATACCAAACCAGCTGATGGTAGTGAATATGGCTTGGGGCTGTGCACCAAAGTACTGGCTGAGTCCACCTCTGAGGTAGCCATGTTTACTGACCCAGTCCCTGACAGAACTACATAGTTGCTGGCCACACCCCTACGAATGACAACACTTGCCTGTATGAGACAGGAACAGTCTGTGTTTCTTTTCCCTTCACTTAGCGACCCTTAGAAACAAACTGAAAAGTTTCCTCCTCATTTATGTAGATTGATAAGGAATCTTAGCTGATTAAAATGCAGTTACATCTTCATTGTTAATTTAAGTGTTATTTATGGCATTCTATTTAAGGACTAATGATCATTACTCTGTAGCTTCATTTTACATACTATATATATTTAGGAAGTAAAAAATTTGCCTCTAGAAAATTTTGTTAATACTCAGTTTCTCTTTTATGAGTCGTAACTAAGAAATTTTTATTGACCAACATTACCCAATAACAAATATGTATGTCAAGCCTTATGCTTATGACCATATTAGCATCATTAATTTGTTCTCCCTGATTATCCCAAAAATATTTTGTTGAGCTACTAGGAAATTTTCTGAAATTTATTTAGGTAGATGTTTTTACATGGTTCATTTTGGGGAGAGAACAGGAATGGAGCTCAGTGGTAAAGTCCCTGCCTAGCAAGTGTGAGGACCCTGCCTTGGTCCTCAACGCAGCAAAACCAAAATGACCCCACCGCACACACAGTTCCAAACTTATGGAAAAGTGGTCCTTTAGGTGACAAATTACAAATCCTACTATTTTCTTCTAAAGGTGAACCAGTAGACAAAGTTACAGTGTCAGAGTTCATGCAGGGTTTGTTTGAGAAAATGTTATTGAATAAAGAATTTGCTTTAGAATCAGATACACCTAATTTTGAATTTTATCTACTATCTCCTGGCTTAACTTCTCTAACCATTAATTTCCTTGCCTAAAACATGAGCACACTACTAGCACCTGTTCAGGATTTCATGAGATGTAAAGGACACAAATATATGAACAGTGCTAGGCACATTATAAATGCTTACTATTCGCTGTTTTTGTTGAGTTTACTAAAAGCTATTCTTACTCTTCTGCACTGCTTTTTGTCACTTGAGTTGTAAGTGTCATGAATCTTTTGTAGAGTCAGCCTTTTGAGTTCAGTGTTGGAGTCTCTTGCCTAGCTCTCTCCATTTACAGATGAAAATAGTACAAACCAGAAAAACATGAGCAGTAGGCAATGAAGTGAGGGGAACCCAGACCACTGATGCCCAGCTCCACCTGTGACCTCTCGTGGAAAATGGTGAACACAGCTTTGTGTCTGTTGAGATCTCACTGTTAATAAAGTCAACTGCAAAAAGAAAAAGCACACTCTTCCTTTGCTTCTGTATGCATTTGGCATCGTGAGATGCATGCCTTAGTTCCTGTACCTCTGGCCTCTCATGTGGTCACTGTTCCTCTGTGCAGTCTGGGGCCCACCAGCCTCTTCTGATATCCTGGTCTCCCTCCCCCCAGGTCCTTGCGCAGCTCTGTTGGCCTGTAGTGCTTTGGCATTGCTGTCACTTCCTCAGAAAGACCTGTACTCTCAGCCTTCCTCTTCCAGGCCTAGGCACTGTCTAGCCCCTCTGCCTAACTTCCTTTATAGCAGGTTAATTTGAATTGAAGTTTTTTTGTGTAAGTGTTGGGAATTAAACCCAGGGTTTTACCCTTACCAAGCATGTGCTCTACTCGTCACCTATACCTCCAGCTAATTTTAAATTAACTCATTTAACCTGTGCCTTCTGTGCTGAAATATGAACTCCATGAGCACTGGAACATTCATCTTTATTTTCTTTTGAGTTTATAATACTTAGCACACTTGTTGGCATGTAGTAGGAGATAATAAATGTTTGTGAATTCGAGTGAGTCACTGATGTTGATTCATTAGACTAAATACCATGTCACAGAAGCAGTGCCTGTTCATTTCAAGTTAATAAAGAAGAGATAGGCATTTTTGGCTTTTGAAAATTTTTTTTTTACGGAAACAGAGCAGTAAATATTAGAGATTCTGTGAAAAATTGGTTGGATTTTCAAAAACATATTCTTTTCCTATTGAAGACTGACTGCTTATTTCTTTATAAAGTTAACTCTTACAAATAAACACTTCTGAATTCTTAGGAGCAAGATGTAATATACATATACATGTGCTCTGAGTAGTAGACATATTTGTAAGTACCTTCTTTAAAAAGTTACATATTTATGAGCAGAAGTAGAATTTAAGTATGTTTCATTGTTAGACTTCTCAACTGGTATCTGTCTCCAATTTATTGAATAATATGGGTCTTGTTTAATGAGTGATAAATTGACTATAAGCACACAACATTTATCAAAATCTATGTTTATTGAGAAGTTACTGAAAAGCACATATTATTTATTCTTTGAAATAATTAAAAATTGCTCTTGAAGCCAAGGATGGTAATGCATACTTTTAATTCTTGCACACAGGGAGGCTGACACAGAGAATCACAAATTTGAGACTAATCTGGGAAATCAGTGTGATTTAGTGAGACCCTGTCTGAAAATTTTTAAAAAATTAAGAAAAGGACTGGGGACTTAGATCACTGTGAAGGTCTGGGATTCAGTTCCCAGAACTGCATTTGGTTGATTAATTAATTAGAATATTATTTTTGTCATGTTAATTGAATGTAAGAAACATTTCCTGTAAAAGGACATTTTTTTAACATTAGGGTCTTTGGAAGAAATTTTTGTAGTATGAAGAATAGAGATACTTAATTAAATATCTTTTTTATCATAAAGCTATTGTGATATTTGACCCAAACATTATGAACAAGACATGGCAACAGAAATCTGCTTGGTTTGTCGTTAAAGATTTGGTTGAACTTTCTTTTTTCATTTTTTTGTATAGAGGCTTCACAGTGAGCTCCACCCTCAGACCTTTTTAAAATTTTGAGACAAGGTCTTACTACATTACTTACTTGCCTAGGCTGTTCTTGAACTTGTGATCCACCTGCCTTGGCCTCATGGGTGCTAGGATTATAGTCCTGCACCACTAGGCCAGGCTGTACCACCAGCCCTTTTAGAATTTTTTATTTTGAAACAGGATCTTATTACATTGCCTAGGCTGGGCTTTAACTTGTAATCTTTTTGCCTCAGCCTACTGCAAAACTGGGATCAGAATCCAGCACCGGTCTTAAGTTTGTTTGCTTTTTGTTTTTTAGCGTTCCCTCGCCTTCCCCCGACACCCCCCCCCCCCCCCCCCCCCCCCCCCCCCCCCCCCCCCCCCCCCAGATTTTTCAGTCCATTTCCTAACCTTGGGTTTTCTATTGTTTGTGTGCCTATCTTCCTTCCTTCCTTCCTTCCTACCTTCCTTCCTTCCTCTCTTACTCTCTCTCTCTTTCTTCCAGCTTATGTTCTCATGTTCTCCTTCAGTGCTTCGTGGCTACTCTCCAGATGTTGGTTGTGGGGACAGGCTGTGTATCATCAGCCAAACACATTCAGGGGAAAAGGCTTCTAGGTTGGGGAGAAGTGCAGGGACTAGAAGATGAGGTCCCTTCCTGTTGGGATGATATTTGAGCCATGAGAATGTAGACACAATGTTCTGTTGGGGAGGCTGGCGAGGCATTATTTTTTCCCCATTTTATTGATATGTATAAGTGCAAAATTTGAGGTTTACAATGAAGTTTAGCATTCTGTGCACCTACGTGTCTTGTCAAGGTGACAAGGACTTTTCCACTCTCCTTTTGTCCCTCCCGCTACCCACGCCTCCCTCCCTCTCTCCCCACCCTAACCCCGTTTCACCTTATTCTTTGTTTTAAGTTCCACAAGAGTTGTGATCTGTGTCTCTCATATCAGAGAGACCATTTGATGTTTCACCTTCTGCTTCTGAGTCACTTCACTAAGCATGATGGACTCAAGTTTCTTCCATTTGCCTGCAAAAACCTCCACCCTGTTGGACTTTATAGATGCATAGTATTCCATTGTGTGTACATACCACAGTTTGTGTATCCACTGGTCAGTTGATGGGTATTTTGGTGACTTCCATATTTTAGCTATTGTTAGTTGTGCTGCTGTGAACATGGGTATACATATATCTCTGTTGTATGTTGTTTTGGCCTCTTTTGGATATATTCCAGGAGGGGTGTCACTGGATCAAAGGGGATATTTATTTCTTTTTTTTTTTTTTCTATTTTGAGAGATCTCCATACTGCTTTCCAAAGTGTTTGTACGAATTTACATTCCCACCAGCAGTGCAGGAGGTTTCCTTTCTCCCCACAACCTTGGCCAGGTATTATAATAGCTTTGGGGAATAGAGTATTTCCTTTCAGCTATAATTTTAAATTATATTTTAAAAACATTATTTCAGGATGCATCTAGGTGTATGACACTAAAATATCCATCCTGTTCTGATGGTGGTAGAGCCAGGTTTCATTCTCCTATTCCCTTTCCTGAACCCGTACCACTTTAAGAGTTAATCATTATAAAACTTGTCTTCAATATTTGCCAAAACAAGTTGTATGCTGAGGCTTCCATCCATTTATTCCTGTCTTATTAGTAATAGTCTTGTCTTGCTTCTTAAATTATTGTGACTAGAATTTAGAAATTTCTAGCTGTAAAATGGTGAATTCTCTAGAACTTAGCTGCAGGTCAGTCCCTGCTTTTCACCAGCCTGACTGTCAAAGGAATTTGACTTTTTTTTTTTTTTTTTTCTGTTTTCAACTTAAGTTTTCTCAAGGAACCATTCCATTTTCTAAAAGTTGTTTCTGAGATTGAGTCGAATTTTATAGATAGTATCGTGGCTTTTATGTCACATATTTAAAACCTTACTTAATGTGTTAAAGACATTTGGCTTGATGTGATCTTTTGAAAAGAGGTGTGTTTTAAATATAATCAAACACGTTGTATAGCAATGTTTATTTGATTTAAATTCACATAATTAAAAAAAACTAGATTGCAATGCTTCATTAGGTATATTTTCTTTTACCTGCAGGTTTTTGGAAATGCTCCACCAAATACAATGACAGAAAAATTTTCTGATCTTCTACAGTTCACGACACAAGTGTCACGCCTCATGGTGACAGAAATTCGAAGGAGAGCATCAAACAAATCCACAGGTATTGTACAGAAGCCTAGGTGTGTTTGTGTACACGGACAGCTGCTGTTTCCCCAGTGCTTATCAGACGTAAACTGAAAGCAGATCTGTCATGAGCGTGCGGTGAGTGCACGCGGGAGTGCCCTTCTGTTGCTTTCGGCGTCTCCTCTCACATAGCGTAGACCTACTTCAGGCTACTCCTTTTGGACCACCACTAGCACCAGTCAACCGTTTAGTCACTTTATTGTCTCCTTTAACAAAATCCAAATGCCATAAGGCGGGTGTTCGAGGCAAATCTATGATTGGCCCGGTGTAATTCTTCTTCAGTATGTTTTTTGATTTCTTGTTCCCTTTTCTGTATTTCAGTGAAGTCAAGCTGTGTATGGTACTTGAATGTGGACTTTGATTTTGGTCCGTTACTCATAGGGCCCCACCCAGGAAGAAGGAAACACTTTTTCTCATCTTAATGTTTCTAAATTCTGGGTTGTACAACATTACCTTTTCTTGATGGAATGTGTCTTGGTTGGCATAATTAAATGAAAATGTTTCTCTTTTGTTTCTGCACCTGTTGAGTGGGAATGGTCTGTGTGTGTCTTCCCTTGTATTGCACCACAACTGCTTGGGAGTCAGTAGTGTTGTAAGAGTTGCTCTCTGGTCCCTATGCAGAGCTGCCATGTTTTTTTTTTTTTTTTTTTCCTTCATCTTGAACTGTGACCCAACGTGCCTTTCTACTTATTTGGCTTGGATCCTGTTTCCTAACTCCTGTGTCATCATTTTTCTCAAATTAGCTTTATTTTGCTAAAGCATCTTTTCCAACAACTTCCTGAGAAGAAATGTGTGGGAGTTCTCACTTTTGGAATCTTTTAAAGTTCCTGACCATCCCTATATTAAATGAATTCCTCCCTTGAGGAAAGCAAGACTTACAGGGTGGCAGCTTGTCAGGTAACGGGGCATGGCTAAATTCCATTTTCATATATAGCATGGCTTTATTATAGAAAAGGAAACTGATAAAACCAGTTCTCAGTGAGAGAAAATGATGCTGTGATCTGCCTCCTTCTTATCCATGTTCCAGGAAGACCTGCTGAACACACAGTTGATGTTCTCCACAGGATGGAGATACACCTTCCTCTGGGTTTTCCGTTCCTCTAGGGCTCACCGTTCCCAGCGGCCAGAGAGCTGCCTTGTCAGTGGTGGCTCACATAAGCTGCTTGTGATCTACGCTCTGTGAGTGTGGGATTGGGGATTGGGGCGCTTGTCACAGATTTGTAGGAATTGTTGGCTGTCTAGACTTCTCCCATGGAGTAAGAGGTGCCCTTCTCATGGGATGCAGACTGTGGGGATAGCCCTGGCTGTGAAGCGTCTTAGCCAATCCTTCTTTTATACCAAAATGAGAACTGAGAGTCATTTTGGGTAATCTTAATCTTATCAGTGCTCTGTTTAGTGGGAACCAGATTGGTTGGAAATAATTTTATTTCAGAATTTAAGAAATATTTTCTCCACTGTATCCTGGATTCCTGTGCTAGTCTGAAGGCATCTAGATTCTTAATTCTTTAGGGTCTGCTAATTTTTTTTTTTTTTCCTGTGGGAGCTTTTTAGGTTCCTGTTCCTGTTTTGTCCCTAGTGTTCTAAATTTTATAACATCTCAAAGTGGACATTTTTATCGATTAGACTCATTGGACCTCTTCAGTCTGAGAATTCACATTCTTTAATTGGGGGAAAGTTTCTAATAATACCCTCTCCTCAGATTCTTTTTCTTTCTTGTCCTTTGCCTGTCCTCATTTTCTTACCTTCTTTTTCCTCTTTCCTTATACTACTTGTTCGGAAAACTCAATTTTTCAGCCATCCCTTCTGCGGAGTGTGTGTAGTGTATGTGTGTGTCAGTACTTCTTTCGTTTCCGAGTTTCTTTCTTACTGATTTCTATCCTCTTCTCTTGTTGGATATATTTTTATATATATTATTCTCATTCTCTGAAGTCTCCTTTTTTTGAGATTTCTTATCTCCCTAATTGGCCCAGTCAAGTCATACTACACAGGTTGTACTTTTATTAATTTGATTTTTGTCTTTTATGTTGGAGAATGTCCTCCCCTGTCTTACTCTTGGTCATCTGCTCCTGTATAAGAATAGAGCGCTGAAAAACTCACAGGGAGCTTTTTAGTTATGGGCTGAGCTCACAACTATGGGTTTGAGGAAAAGTGGACTTTATGTGTAATTTTTCCCTTTGACCTAGATAGATCCTCTAGAGAATTCCTCAATTTTTACTGAGAAGATACATGTCTATACTGTTAGCATTTTGCAAGTTAAGTGGGGGAATGGCTGAGGGAAATTCAACATTAGTATACAAACTTCTGTTTTACCTCTGTGTACCTACCCTGATTGCCCCCTAACCTAAACTCCGTCTTCCTCTTTCCTGTGAGAAATCTACCAGGCAAGTGCTTAGGAGACAGTGAAGACCTGGGGCTCTAACTTCTCTGAAGCACACTTCCTGCCAGGCCTCCTCTCTAGTCCTGTTTTTTTCTTTTTTCTTCCAAAAGTACCTGATGCTGCTGATTTCTCAGCCTCTTGGGGTTCTGTGTCCAACTGCTTGCTTTTCCACTGTCCCTGGGCTTGCTTTAAATGTAGACTTAGAAAACGGATTGATATCATGATAACCTGAATGTCTTTTGAATATACATTCACCTTTCAGTACTCAACTGAAGAATTTGAAATTTAACTTATCTCATTTTCTTTCTCATATTTTCCAGCCTTATGAATTGTGTGGTTATAGTTCTTTTGTTATTTGGACTGGTAGATGAGGCCATGTCAAAGAATCTCAACAAAGATATACTAAAATACCAAAAAACAAAAAACAAACAAACAAAAAAAAAACCTTTTGGCAAATACTTTCAGTGCTGGACCCTGAGAACAGGCATCGAGATTTAACCACTGCAGCCCATTCTCGGGGTGGGAAGCTGAGCTAAAGAGCGGTGATTTGAGTGGTGAAGTGAGTCAGTTGCAGAAGATTAATACTGCATGATTTCTCTAAGGGAAAACTCACAATATAGGTATCTTGTAGAACAAAATGTTTGTGATTAGTGGGAGTTAGGTGGGATGGGAAGGGATTGTAAAGTTGATGTGATATGTATGTGCACAAAATACTCAGGTTCATCGTAAACATTACATATTGCATATATGTATTAATAAAAATGAGGGAAAAGATGAGACTGCGGAATTTGGTAAAGTACTTACACAAATCTCTGCGCTGTATTAATGTCCAAAATGTTGCTCTTTCCATTTTCCTATTCTCCGTGTAGATTTGTAGGCTCATATAGGGTCTTGTAGATTTATACTTTTAAAAGTTAAAATTCCCTTTATAACCATTTTAGTGGAAATGCTGGTTTATTCAGCCAGACACAAGAAAGTGCAATAAACTAGGAGACCTAAATTGTAGGAATTTGTTTTCTCACAGCTGTAATAGCCCCAAGTCCAGTGCCAACGTCCCTGCGTGGTTGGTAGTAGTAGTAAGGCCTTCTTTCTTTCTGGAGGACCACTGCTGCCTTCTCCCTGGGCAGTTACTGGAGAGAGGAGGAAGGCAAGTTCTCTGGCATCTTTTCTTAAAATCAGGGCACTAATCCCATCACAAGAGCCCCACCCTCGACCTCATTTCACCCAGTTATCTCCCAGAGACACTATTTTCAAATACTATCATATTGTGGGTTAGGCCTTCAAACTGTCAATTTTATAGGGACACATTTTGGCCCACAGCAGCAGGGTTTCAGAAAAAATAGATATAAACATGTACATTCTGCCTTCTATCTTCACTGGACCCACATTTATAATCTGGAAGCAACAGCTATTAACATCTGTTTAGATTCAGGACTAAATCTCTTATTCAGAAGGAATACATTACAGGAACTGATGTATAAATTTCAGAGTTAGATGGTTTTACTTATATTTGTAGTCATTGAAAGAAGTCTAAAGAAAGGATCCGTCCCTGTCTTCTTGCTTTCTCACCTAAAATAGGATTGCATGTTTTTAAAATCTTTCTTGCCTCACTCACTCTCACAGAAGTGAAGATTTGAGAGCGAGGCTTCATGACGTTTATGCCTTTTGAGTTACTTCAAACGGATGCTGTGGAGAGAAACTTCCCTTTCACACTTTGATTCCTGCCATAGCCCTTTATTTCTTGAGTGACATTCTAAATTAGAAAAAAATTCCCATGACTTTAGTTTTACTTGCGTCACTGTCACTTTTTAAATAGCTAATATACATGATTTTAGAAAGACATTTTGCTATGTTGGAGATTGGTTTTTTTAACTCCCTTCGTGATTTTACACCCATAGGTAGTGTTTTAGGAATAATGAACAGTGCCTTAAGGAGAGAAGATCTCTCATTGTACATTTCAATTCTGGTCACATAGTACTTTCCCAGCTTTTTATTCTGAAATAAACTATAGATGCACAGGGAGTTGCAAAAATAGTGTGCGATCTGCGGTGCCTTTCACTTACCTTTCCCTGTTTAAGACATCTTACTACTAAGGGATTTGTCTATTTAATTAAAATTTTTAAAAATATATTTAGAGTCCTGCAGGATTTGCTTCAGGGTATGTGTTGCTTCCCAATGAGAAACCTTTGCTGATTGACCTGTCTCAAACAGGGCTTTTTTTCTGTCTAGCCACTACGGTCAGTATCTGTTCAGTCATGTTACGTGTATTTCATTTGCAGTCTTGTCACCATCTGAAAGCCTCTTGTTTACTTACTTAATTTTATTTTTTGTTGTGTTCACCAGTGTGTCATTAGCCTCTAAAAGAATGCTTGCTGTATAGTAGGTGGTCAATAATTTTTCACTGATTTTTGACATAGAAGTTCTCTGTCCTTGTTGACTTCAAGACAGGATTGTTCTGTGACGTAGTGAGGCTGGCCTTGCATTCCTGGTCTCCTGCTTCAGCCTGCCCAGTGCTAGCATTACAGGCATGTGCACCAGGCCTGCTTTTTTTTTTTTTTTTTATGCTTTGCAAAGGAGCCAGCCTTCTTGATTTTTGAGAGGAGAATAATTCTGGAGTGTCTCCTAAATTTCCACTACAGAATCTAGGCTGTGGGAATCCTTTTGTCCTTCATTTTTACCCTTGAGCACTGGAAGATTCTCTTGGTCTGTGTTATTTTCTTGGAGATTTTTTCTTTTAAGTTTTGATTTTTTTCTAAAAAAGAATTCTAAATTTTCAAGATATGGGTATATTCTGAAGCACCTAACTTTATTTCTTTCTTATTTATGTTGTGGTTTTTTCATTCATTTATTTTCATTTTGATTTATTAAAAAATGAAACCTAGTCTCTTAATTGATTTTGAAGTATGTATGCAATATTGTTAAGTGCAGGAGCCATGTCATACAGTGCATGTGTAGAACCCTTTTTATCTTACATGACTGAATCTTCCTATCTGTTGGACAGTAATAAGTCCTCAGTCCTTTAAGCCCCAGTTCTGGCTGGGAGCTGCCAGTGCACAGTGCCTCTGTGATCTTGACCTCTTTGCATTCCTCAAACAGACTTTTATTTTAGGGGTAATTAGCATTAGAACGAATTTTGTTGTTACTTACTAACATAATTTTTCTGTTAAAAATGAGTACATTTTTTTTTTTGGAAGACCCCTCTAAATTTGGTATGGACAGTTTGCCAGGTGTTTTTGTTGTTGTTTTCTTTCTACTAGGTGAACCCAGGGAGCACTAATCTACATTCAAGGTCTTTTTAAGTTGCCCTGTCTAGTGTTGAACTTGCAAACCCACTGCCTCAGCCTCCCCAGTAGCTAGGATCACAGTGCCCAGCAAGACTTGCTATTTTGTGTTACCTAATTACTCTATTGTATCACAGTCTTACATACTTGTAACATGCACTGCGGGCATCTCAGTCAGAATCATGCTTATTGACGACTTTATTGTTTAATCTGTCAGATACAAAATGACACATGGATTAGTTCATTATATATGATGACAGCTTCACTGTTTGTCTCTTAATTCTCTCTTGGATGTTGTCTCCATGTATTAAAGGTATATATTGACTGTTGGCTACTTTGAGGAAACATAAAATATAATTGGCCATATTATATACAGGGTATATTTCAAGATTGTCCCCCATCTGTCAGCTGAGTTAAGTTCTACTAATTCTGCTTAATTCTAAGGGCACATACTTGGTTTATGTTAGTAAATCAGACAATTCACACCTGTATAGAAATAGATCAGTGATGAAATTGCTGCCTGTGAGGTGCCGTGATAAACCCTGTGGCATAGGCCATACGGAACAGTGGTGGAGAGGCTGAGGCCACCATACATCCTGAAGTCAGATTAGTGTAGGATGTAGTGCAGCCCCTTTTAGACAACCCAGCCTCCCCCCCCCCCCCCAAACAGAAAAAGAGTGTGCCTTGAAGTCTTCCAGGGATCTCAAAACCACAACCCCTTCAGGTAATTTTAATCCCAAGGTGTGATTATGGATCAAATGCAAGGAAGCATGAAGACCTTGACTTTTAATACTGAATTTTCAACTAACTCATGACTTTTGTTGTTGTTATTATTGTTGTTTTGGATGGAACAAGGAACATTTAGGGATTTGTTTCTTCATTAGTGAAGTAAGTCCAATAATACTATTGATGTGTCTCACAACATCTTCCTGAAGTGTATATTTGAAATGTAACATGCACTTTAGACGGACTTCGCAAACGGGAAGTTGTTGTATTGGATTTATTAACAAGTTTTGCATTCTACATGTTTTGAGTCCTAATTAAACTCACTTACAGTCTTTTAATTCAGGCTGGAAGATTATATTTGTCTTGACATTGTTTACATTCTGTACTTAGTATTGCTGCAAACTCTCCTAACCCCACTTCTATATTTTTCATTATAGTGTTGAAATGCATGTGGAAGCTAAAGCTTGAGTCAAAAGATAGATGCCTGCAAAGGTGGCTTAACATTGATGTGTTTGATGGGAACCGTTATAATCTTAACTCAGCATTTAAATTTGGGATTGTTAGATATGATTGAAATTAAAAGATCCTAATACAATATATTTGTGACTGGAAGTGAAGTTTTCCCCCAAAATTTTGAGAAACTGATTTTATGTAGTTTTAAATTTTCTTTTTAGTATACATAACTTCTTTTTAAAGTTGTACGTGTTTGTTCTTGGTAGTGCTGGGGGTTGAATCCAAGGCCTTGCGTGTGCTAGACAAGTGTTGTAGCACTGAGCTACATACATCCCCAGCCTGGATATAATTTTCAAGATCATAATGCTGTGTACTTTTAAAATTATCTTTTTATTTCATTTAACATAAGAAATGGGAGATTGATTTTCAGTGCTCTCAATGGCAGCATGTTGAAACTGGTGGGTGGGATGATTCTCTGAAGGCTCTTGCTCTGTACCGGGAGTTTGCTTCATTACACTCGGATACCCCTGTATTTGGCTACCATGACATCCTCACCTGTCACTCTGGGTAAGTGTATAGGTCAAAGCTAGGTACCAGACGCGCTTGGTGGCGGGTGCCATCCTTCCCAGCTACTCAGGATGCTGAGGCAGGAGGATCAAAAGTCCACAGTAAGTCTGGACAATTCAGTGAGATTGTCTCTCCGAATGTTAAAGGGATGGGGATGTATGTTACTGTGAGTCCCAGGGTTCGGTCCCCAGAACTGTAAAGATAAATAAGTAAATGCCAGATAACATAATTGTATATTAAAGCAACTTAGTATAGCTTAGATCTTCTCCACTTTCTCTTCCTAGGAAGGTTAGACTGTCTTAGTTGTTCTGGTTTGTTTTCACAGGCATTATCTAATCAGCACAGTGATTCACTGAGGGTGTTGTAATGTTTAATGCCTCTTTACACATTGTCTGTTTATCTCATCTTGTGGGGTCATCTAATGTCCGTTGTCCACCAAAATGTAAAACACATTCACCCGAAATATAAATGCCTGTCATTTATCAGAGAAGTAGAACTATTGGGAATAAAAGTAAGCTTGTTTCTGAAAGTAAACATTAGTATCCTGTTGTTCATATCTGACAGACTGTTCAGTAGTAGTGAAATCTACATTTACCCACTATCCTTTCAAAGTTATTAATATTAAATGCAAAGCTATTCAAAATATGTCTTGTCTATGGTTTTCCAGCATCTGTACCAGAAAAGCAAATTACCTTTCCATAGAATAGGTTTAGTTCTTCAAATTGCTCCTCTCTGAATAACAGATATGGATCATATTTTTTTCCTAGTAACTTTTTTTATGAAACAGTTTCGCTATATTGAGTTAACCATTGCCATAATCAATTTGAAGAATAGAAGTAATCTCTTAAAGATGTTCAGTTAAGAAATTGAAAGTGCACAATTTAAAATAGAAGTTGCCTAATTATGAAGAGACCTAAGAAATGGTGGTCAAGAGTTTTAACTGGAAAGGAGTTGTCTTCTAAACTTGCATAAGTATATAACTACCGGGAAAAGTATCACATATTGTCTAGTCCTTATCAAATTGCGGTATCCTTTGTGAACTTGTGAGAAGTAGTTGCAAATCAGATTTGACCAATGACTTAAGCTTCTCAGTCATATTTTTATTTTTCTGTCCTTCTCTGGTAAGATCTTCACGATCCAGTTAGCTGAAAACATTGCTCTCTGTTACTCCCTTTTTCACAACTTTTGGAAATCTTGCTGCTGGTAGAGCATCCAACCTTCCTGATGTGCATCAGTACTAGAAGCCAGTGTGTCCTTCTGTCACAGTCATTGTTTTGTTGTGGATAGACTGACTCACATGGTGGGTATTTACTAAACGTTCTCTGAGTGCTAGCAGTGTGCAGTGTTCCAGGGTTGAGTGGTGAACAAGGCTCCCAAAGAGTTGGCACTCATGGGGGGGGGGGGGGAGGTTGTTTTTCTCCTATAGAAAGATGAGAACTATAAATTAGTAAATATAAGAATGCAGTAACTTCAACACATAAGAGAGATTGAAATATAGACATAATCCAAGTTTCTGTGGTTTCCATCTTTTCTGGTAATTAAAAACAAAATCTGTCCTTATCTTTCACAGGCTCAATAGCCTAGATTTGTGTATGAGGTCATTGGCTAGCTATGTGACCATTGGCAAATTGCTTATCCCCCTCCTTTCTTGATTTATGTGAGACTAAGGGTATATTAATGGAAAACAACTGATAGGATTTTTGTGAAGGTTAAATCCATAAGTACTTACAACAGTATATGATATTGTTAGGACTCAAGACAAACTATCTTAATTTTTTTTTGTTAAATGTCTTCTCAAATGGAAGTATATAAAGAAGAAATATGTCCCACACAGAATCACATATAAGTTTTATGTTGGGCATGGTCACTCACACCTATAATTCTAGCTACTTGAGAGGCGGAGGCAGGATAGTCACAAGGTTAAGGCCATCCTGGGCAACTCAATGAGACCCAAAATAGAATACAAAGAAGTAGTAATGTAACTTAATGATAGAATGCTTGTCTAGCATATTCAGGGCCCTGGGTTTGATTCCCAGTACTGCCTTCTCAAAAAAAAAAAAAAAAATTCCTCTTGTGAAAACCTTAAGTGTTATATTATATTATGTTATATTACATAACATTACATTAACAGCTTTGTCGTAGTTGTATTAAGTTGAGGGGAAAATGACACATCAAGAATAATCTTAAGTTCTGTTTATGCTACCTTCTGCTTCATGAGGCATGCTACGTGTACATTAGTATGAGTGCCTTACCCTGTTCTTTCCTATTAAGCAGTCAGACCCTATTTCTGACAACTTTCTCTTAATATGCTAATATAAAAAACGAAAAGCTGATTGATGTACATTTGAGATCAGCTCAGGCTGTATAGGCCTGGACTGCAGGGTGAGGCCTTGTCTTGGTGGGGGCAGAGGGGCAAGCTATGGTAATGAAATTAAGTACATTTAGGGGTATCTCCAGAGAAGGGTATTTCCCTTCTCTGTTTCTCTATTTCCAATGATTGTTCCAGCTCTGCAGTTCTTTGAATGATTCTTTGTGTTTTACTGTTTTTCCCTTCTTCCTGTCAGCCCCTAAAGTTCTCCTCTGTGTCACCCAGGCAGCGTCTTAATTTTATTTCCCTCCCACCAGTCTGTTTGGCTGTCCTGCCTGTCATTCACACTACTAATACATTAATGAGTTTAGAATTTTCCTTTGTTCTTTGCCCAAGAAACTGCATTCATTTGCTCTTGTCCAAGGAGTAAAATACAGCCCTTAGCTGTTTCTTTCTTTCTTAGCTGATTTAGACATCTTTTTTTTTTTAAATCATCAGTGTTGATATTAGTCTCTACTTCTGAACATAAGCTTTCCTGGAACAACATTAACATAGCTCTTTATTTTGAACTGTACATAACAGGCTAATCCTTTAGTCATACTGTTGTTTTAATGCTATGCTTTTATTTATACCATACTCTTCATCACTTCTACTTCTGGCCAAAATTGTTTTCCAGGTAGGTTTGGGTCAAATTTCACATCTTTCATGACTCTTTTTAATTAGTTACTAACATATCTTTGTCTGAAATATATGTTGACTTTTTGTTTCAGTGTCAATGATGTGAGAATATAAGTAGGCCATTAAAACATGGCTATTTAAAACATTTTTTCAAAGAACACATAATATTGCTAATCATGAAGCAATGTGCTTAGTATGTGATCATTTTCTTGGTAGGTTTATATGTGACTTCCCCCCAAGTAGCTTTCCCTTTTGATTTTATAGAGGCTGCAAGCCGGGCCATTGTTCAGTTTCTGGAGATCAATCAAAGTGAAGAAGCCAGTAGAGGCTGGATGCTCCTGACAACAATTAATTTATTGGCATCCTCTGGTCAGGTAAGTTCTTTTTGGTTTTCATCTTTGATAAATGTGCCTAATTTTATATAGTCTGTTGGAATTTTGTTCTTACCTTCATCATATCTTACTTAATAAGGTATCGTGATCATTTGTGTGCGTTTAGGCTTCTGTCTTAGTCACTTTGACGTTACTGAAACCCAGTTCCCAACGTCCACAGCGTAAGGGAGGAAGGGCTTATGTCAGCTCACAGTTCGAGCCTCGGCCACTTTGTTGTTGCCTCGCAGCAGCAGCAGCACAACCATGAGAACACCTGCTCATGTCATTGCAGGAAGTAGGGGGTCAGGGAGCGGGGAGAAGCCAGAGCAAGAGCAGTGATCCCTTCTCCCGTGAAATTTATAGGTTAAACCCACAGTATCCAATTAACTCTCAGAACTTAATCATCATCCAAATACATTTTAGGTGACATTATAGATCCAAACCACGGCACTCCACACATGGCCCCCAGAAGATGCATATCTACCTCCTTATATGCAAAATGTATTTAGTCCATCTCTAGGAGTGTCAGAGTTTTAACAGTTTTACTACTGCTAAGAAGTCTTAAGTCCACAGTCATCCCTGAGATGCAAGGCAAACTCTTAGATGTACAAAATCAAAGAAAAGTGAAAGAAAAATTAAACAGTCAAAGAAGAGTTAAACACTTCTGACATACAAAGACACAGGGTAAACATTCCCATTCCAAGAGGGAAGAGTAAGGACCAAAAGAAATTAGACCAAAGAAGACTGAAGCACAGTAGGACAAACACCAAGACCTACAGTTTGTTAAATCCAGATGTGAGCTCTAAAGAGCTTGGATTACGCTATCCTATGGTGTTGCTTCTGGCTAAAGCTCTGTAGCATCTCTTTTGGGCTGGCTTCTCCTACAGCTCGCCTCTGTAGACAGTCCATGTTCCTGACAATTTCACTTTTCTGGGGACCCCACTGCACTTTTGGCTGTACTT
>PVKB01006752.1:17802-52807 GCA_004027205.1 Ctenodactylus gundi
CCCCCCCCCCCATTTTATTGATATGTGTAAGTGCAAAATTTAACGTTTACATTGATCTTGAGCATTTTGTGCACATACATATCTTGTCAAGGTAACAAGACCTTCCTGGCTCTGGTTTCGACCCTCTCACCACCTGCCTACCCTCCCCAACCCCCCAGCTTCCCTCCCCATTCCCTTTATTTTTCACTTTTTCACTTTAAGTTCCATGAGATAATTGTGATCTGGGTTTCTCATATCAGAGAGACCATTTGGTATTTTACCTGCTTCTGACTCAGTTCACTAAGCACGATGGTCTCAGGTTTCTTCCATTTGCCTACAAGTGCTTCCAAGCTGTTGGACTTTATAGATGCGTAGTATTCCATTGTGTATAAATACCACAGTTTGTGTATCCATTGGTCTGTTGATGGGTATTTTGTTGTCTTCTATATTTTAGCTATTGTTAATTGTGTTGCTATGAACATGGGTGTACACTTTTCTCTGTTATATGTTGTTTTTAACCCTTTTAGGAATATTCCCAGCAGAGTTATCGCTGGATCAAAGAGGATATTTATTTCTAATCTTTTGAGAAACCTACATACTGATTTCCATAGTGGTTGTACCAAGTTACATTCCCACCAGCAGTGCAGGAGGGTTCTTTTTCCCCCATAGCCTCACCAGCACTGATGGCTTTTTGAGTTGTTGATATAAGCCAATCTCTCTTGAGTTAGATGGTATCTTAGCAATGTTTTCATTTGCATTTCTCTTATGGCTAGGGATGTTGAACATCTTTTCATGTACTTATTGACCATTTGAACTTGTTCATCAGTGAACTGTCTATCCATTTCATTTGCTCATTTTTTAATGGGATCTTTGATTCTGGGGGCTTACTTTTTTTCATTACCCTGTATATTCTGGTCATGAGCCCCCTACCTGAGGTGATGGTGGTGAATATTTTTTCCTAGTCTGTTGGTTTTCTTTTTATAATGTTGATAATTCCCTTTCTGTGCAGAAACTCTTCAAGTTGACATGATCCCATTTCTTAATAATGGGGGTAATTTCTTTTGCTTTTGATGTCTTATTAAGAAATCTTTGCCTACACCTATGTCTTTTAGATATTTACCTAATATGTCTTGTTGAAGGTTCAGTGTTTCACTTTTAATGTCTAGGTCTTTGATCGACTTTGATTTCATTTTGGTGCATGGTGGCAGGTGTGTGACTAGATTCATTCTTCTGCATATGGATGTCCAGTTTGCCCAGCACCACTTGTTGAACAGGCTGTCCTTTTTCCAGCGTATGCTTTTGGCTCTTTTATCAAAGATTCAGTATTTGAGGGTTTTTTGGGTTTGTCTCTGCATCCTCAGTTCTGTTCCACTGGTCTGTCTGTTTTTGTGCTGGTACCAAATTATTTTTATGACTGTTGCTTTATAGTAGGGCCTGATGTCTGGTATTGTAATGCCTTCTTCCTTGGTCTTCTTACTCAGGATTGATTTGGCTATTCTTGGTCTCTTTCAGTTCAGTGTGAATTTAAGGATTATTTTTCAAGTTCTCTGAAAAACTTTGTTGGTGTTTTGATAGAAATTGCATTGAATCTATATATCAGTTTCAGCAGTATAGTCATTTTGACTATATTTATTCTGCCTACCCAACAACAGGGGATGCCTTTCCATTTTCTGATTTCACCTACAATTTTTTTCTTCAGTGTAATGTAGTTTTCTTTATATTGGTCCTTCACTTTCTTGGTTAGGTATACTCCTGGTTATTTATTTATTTATTTATTTATTTATTTTTTTGCTGTGCCATTGAGAATTGAATTGTTTTACTGAGTTCTTTCTCAGTAAGTTCATTGTTAGTGTAGAGAAAAGGTATTAATTTTGTAGCCTGCAATTTGGCTGAATTTATTATTTCCAAGAGTTTCAAGTGGAGTTTTTGGGGTCTTTCATGTAGATAATCATATCATCAGCAAATGTGGATAGTTTGACTTACTCCTTTCTGATACAGATTCCCTTTATTTCACTTTCTTGTCTGATTGCTCTGGCAAGTGTTTCAAGGACTGTGTTGAATAAGACTGGTGAAAGTGGGCAGCCTTGTCATGTTCCTGATTTGAGAGGGAACAATTTCAATTTTTCTCTGTTTACTGTGATATTTGCAGTAGGTTTAGCATATACTACGGCTTCTATGAGTTTTAGGTAAGGCCCTTCAATACCTATTTTTCTCAGTGTTTTTATCATGTAAGGATGTTGGATTTTATCAAAGGCTTTTCTGCATCAATTGATATGATAATGTGGTTTTTGTTTTTGCTTTTGTTGATATTGTGTATTACATTGATAGATTTACATATGTTAAACCAGTCTTGCATCTCAGGAATGAAGCCCATTTGACCATGGTGTATGATCTTTCTGATTACTTGTTGGGTTCTATTTGCCAAAATCTTATTAAGGATTTTTGCGTCTATATTCATGAAGCATATTGGTCTATAATTTTCCTTCCTAGATAAGTCTTTGGTTTTGGGACTAGGGAGATGCTAGCCTCAAGAAATGAGTTTGGTAGTATTCCTTCTCTTTCTCCTTTATGAAACACTTTGAGGTGGATTGGAGTTAGTTCTTCCCTGAAGTACTGAAAAAATTCTGCTGTGAATCCATCTGGTCCTGGACTTTTATTTGTATGTAGAGCTTTTATTACTACTTCAGATTCTGTGTGCGTGATGGGGTAGTTCAAGATTTTTATGTCTTCATTTAATGTTGGTATTTTGTATATATCTAGGAAGTCATGCATCTCCTCCCAATTCTCTAATTTGTTAGAATATAGATGTTCAAAATAATTTCTCCTAATGCTCTGAATTTCTGCAGTCTGTTGTAATTTCACTCTTTCGTTTCTAAGTGCGCTAATCTGTGCTTTTTCTTTCCTTCTCTTGGTGAGTTTAGCTAGAGGTTTATCTATCTTGGTAATTCTTTCAAAGAACCAGCTTTTTGACTCATTAATCTTTTTTATTGTCTTTAATTTCAATTTCATTTATTTCAGATCTGATCTTCATAATTTCTTCTCTTCTACTGCCTTTTGGGTTAAGTTGTTCTTGTTTCTCTAGGTCCTTCTGGTGCATCATTAGCATGTTTATTTGTGACTGTTCTGTTCTTTTGATGTGTGCATTTATGGCTGTGAATTTCCCTCTAAGTACTATTTTCATTGTGTCCCAAAGATGTTGATATGATGTACTTCCATCGTAATTTAACTCTGAAATTTTTGATTTCTTCTCTGATTTCTTCTGTAATTCATTGTTTGGTCAGAAGTGAGTTGTTAAGGCTCCATGTATTTGTGTATTTTCTTCTATTTCTGCTGCTGTTCAGTTCCACTTTTATTCCAGTATGGTCTGAGAGTGTACCAGGGATTATTTCTATCCCTTTGTACTTATTTAAGCATGACTTATGGCCTAGAACATGCTCTATTTTAGAAAATGTTCCATGTGCTGCTGAGAAGAATGTGTAATTGGTTGATGTTGGGTGGAAAACTCTGTGAATATCTGTTATGTCCAAGTTTTCTATAGTATCGTTCAGCAGTTGTATATTTTTGTGGATTTTTTTGTCTGGTTGATCTATCTATCTGTGATTGTAGAGTATTAAAGTCCCCTACTATAATTGCATTGGGGCCTAGGTGTCCTTTCAAGTCTAATAATTTTTGGTTTACATAATTGGGTGCTCAGAGTTGGGGGCATATATATTGATAATTGTGATTTCTTTCTGTTCTACTGTTCCCTTAACCAGTATATAGTGGCCATTTTTCTCTCTCTTCGCCTGTTTTTTTTTTTTTTTTTTTTTTTAATCTGATGAGTCTGAGACTATTGTACCTACCCCTGCTTGTTTCCTGGGACCTGTTGCATGAAATACTGAATTCTATCCTTTTATTTTCAGTCTAGGAGTTTCCATATGGGTGAATTTTGTCTCTTGTAGGCAACAAATTGTGGGTTTCTATATTTTGATCCAGGCAGCTAGTCTACGTCTTTTAATAGGTGAGTTGAGGTCATTCACATTTATAGTAATTATTGAGGTATGTTTGATATGTCCTGCCATCATTGTAGTTTTCAGCGTTGTTTACTTGCCTTAGTTTTTTTTCTCAGCTCATTCCCCTCTAGCTGTTTTCTCTTTTTCTCTGGGGTCACTAGTGTTGTTGGCCTCCTTTCTGCTATCGAAGTTTCCTTTAAGTATTCTCTGCAGTGCTGGCTTAATGGCTGCAAATGTCTTTAAGCTTTTTATATCATGGAAAGTTTTAATTTTTTCCTCCAATTTAAAAGATAGTTTTGTTGGATATAGCAGTCTTGGTTGGCATATGTGTTCTTTCAGTGCTTGGTTACCATGTCCTTTTAATAGCACGTGAGATCCTCAGGTTAATCCATAATATTCAGGTAATTCCCACAATCCAGTTACCTTCCAATACATGAGGCTTTGGGGGACGTTCCAGTTTCAAAGCATAACAGCTTCTTATCTCTGGGGGGAGCTTAATTTTTTTTGCATTTATGAGGAAATATATAGCTTAGAGCAGTGTTTTCCGTCTTTGTCATGTTATAACATGTAAACACTATGTTGTTTTTGCAGCAAGTTGCAGGAAGAGATGGACTGTTGTGGCTAGAGGGCGATAAGTACCCCAGGAACTATGGATCCATCAGGCCTAGCCCAGAACCTGTGAAACCTGTATTAGGAAAACTGGTTCAGAATAATTACTCTCCATCTAATGCCACTCACCTAATAGGGAATAAATGACAAGGAATAAGATCTTAAAATTTTTCAGGTTTTTATGGATAACGGAAAGCATTGATACTTCCAGCATAATGCATATTTTTTCTCACTTAATTTATTCTGGGGTTTGCTTTTTTAAATAAATCAGCTGTGAGTGTATGTCATGATATATATTGCATTTACTTGTTAGTTTGAACAGATGAGTTTTGGCCTTTCATTTTGGGATTGAGGAGGTTTATTTAACCTTTTATAAATAGGTATACTGTTGGTAATCTTTACCAGTCTTGGAAATGGCTGTTGTCTTAATTACATCAGACTTCAAACAGTTTAAATGGTTTAATGATGAAATTTATAATAACGCCTTTGTCACCAGTTATACTATAGTGACCGGTCACACAGATACAGTATATACTTTTAGTAATAAGTCACTAACCCTTAGTAACAAGCACTCATGACTTTTCCTTGAAATGACCTGTTTCCTTTTTATGTGTGCTGTTTTTATTTGTGAGTTTTCCTGAGGGAATCAATATGACCAAGTTTCAGCTGAGTGTTACATGTATGGTAATGTGCGATGTCAAGGAATGATAAATACTGGGTGGACAGAACAGAGCACTTGGAGTTTTTGAGGTAGGAAACGGTACTGATGTGTAGACAGGGCTTCAGTCTTACATTGGTGGTTTTTGAAGTGAGCTGTCTCCCCATCACCCTGCTCCTGCCTTCGTGCAGGGCCCATCTCAGAGTTTTCTGTATTTGTTTCCTAGTTACCTTCACCTTCTAGTTCTCTTTATTAGTTCACACAGTCTACAGTAGTACCAGGTAATTGACTGAATTCTTATTCTTTCACTTACTTGTTCTCAACATTTCATTGCATGTCCTTTTCCAGTAAAATAAAAGTCAAACTAGAACGTGAGACTGCTCTGACAGGTTGTTGACTACTTCATGGCTACTTAAACATAGGTTATCCTCATGTAAGGCAGGGTGGGTAAATAGTGCGCCCCAGTCGCTTTCTTTGTAAAATAAGGTTACTTCAATAACAGTTTCCACCACACCACGTGAACGCACAGAATATATGAGATCGTTTGTGTAAAATGCTTGGCCTTCTACCTGGTGGGTCATGATAGCCAGCTGAAGATTAGCCATTCTTGTGGCCTTGCGGGAATTAGCAAGTTGGGACTGTGGTTCTGCAAATGTCCTGTACCATGTAGTCTAACTTGCTCTGATATTCCAGGTTGTCTTAACCTCATTTTGATTCCATACGAGTATATGGACTCTTCTTGTCAACTTCCCTGGAAGCGTCGGTCATTCCCTTTTATATTGCCCTATGTGCACTGCCCTTGTTTGGCTTAAGAAACTAAATCACAGCTACTTTGTATCACTCTCTGTAGACTTTTGGCTATTTGGCCAGTTGGTTGGTTGGTAGGTTTTGTTTTGTTTTGTTTTGTTTTTTGTTTTTTTTTTTGTGGTACTAGGGATCAAGCCCAGGGCCTTCACACTAAGCTCTGTCCCCCACCCTTTCTTACTTTTTATTTTGAGATAGGGTCTCACCAGGTTCTTAAATTGCCATGCAGGGTTCAAACTTGTGATTCTCCTGCCTCAGCCTCCCAGAGTGCTGGCATTACAAGTCTGTGCCACCAGGCTAATCCTCATAGACTTCTGGAAGGCAGGAATGCTGTACTTCTTCACACTAACCTAGCATACCCTAGATATCAGTAAGTTTGATGAAGAAATGACCAGCAGGTGATGCCAGTCAGACTTTGTTGCTTTAGATTTTTTTGATACTAAACTAGACCATGGAAATTTGTCATGATTCTAATTTTTAGATTTTTATTTATTTTTTGATTACTTATTTGAAACAGGGTCTCACTGTATTCCAGGCTGGTTCTGGGCCTACTCAATCGCCCTCTTCCTCAGTCTCCCAAGTGTGGGGATTCCAGGCTACATTTCTTAAAAATATTTAATTGCTTACTGTAATGTCTAGAATTTATTTCTTTGGAAAGAAAAATGGTACAGAGATACATATTCGTGTCAGTGATGCCAGTGTTTCTCAGGTATCCTTTTAGCTCCAACGATCTATAATAGAAGATACAAATGAGAATAAAGTAACTCCTCATCTATAATTCAGTGCTTACTGTGTTTTTGCACTTACTAGCTAATGTAACCGTCATATTAGTCCTTAAAAATATGTATCATTAGATCCATGTTATAAGAGAGAAAGTTGAGGCCCAGGAAAATTAGGTAGTTTGTCCAAGTTCATGGTTTTTAATGCCTTTTTCTCAAAATCCTAACGCTCATGTTGGAAATATTCTACTTCTTGATAAGTAAATATCAAATTTAACAACAACTTACTATGAAACAAACCAGTCTCAATATTTGATTCAATCATCTTTAAGTGGGAAATGGTGTGTTTCTTAGAATGGACTTATTTTGTAATTCTTAATGTTCTTAAAAGGCTCTTGAAAATTATTTTGAATTGTGATTTTGTGGCGTAACAGAAATTTGTGAATTTTTTGGCTCTCCCAATTATTATTATGACTGTTTATTCACTTATTTATCCATTTGTTTTTCAGAAAACCGTGGACTGCATGACGACGATGTCAGTGCCTTCCACCCTGGTTAAATGCCTGTATCTGTTTTTTGACCTTCCACATGTGCCTGAGGCAGCTGGTGGAGCCCCGAACGAGCTCCCCCTGGCGGAACGGCGGGGGCTGCTCCAGAAAGTTTTTGTCCAGGTATGGGAGGTGCAGCCTGCCCTGTTGCCTTTAGAGTTCCAGTTCTAGTGAAGTCATTGTACTCCTTAGTATTCTACATATTTCATTTGTGTAGTATTTCATTCTGTTTATTGGAATGGGACTATCTCATATAATTGTAATATTTTTATTATCTGCAAAAAGTATGTTCTTTTCAGAAATTTTAAGCATGGCATCAAGAAGTTTATTTCTCTAAACAGGTTTTAAAATTGTTTTAACAGTAATGATGTCTCTAAAATGAACTAGCCAAGGAACAGCTTTTTTGACAATGTTAAGATTGGGGTAGGTTATTTTGTTTTGTTTGTTTTGCTGGGGATTTAACCTAGGGCCTTCACACTGAGCTACATTTTTAGCTGATGAGTTAATTTTGATTTTGAAACAGTTTCTTACCAAGTCTCTCATTTGCCCAGGTTAAGCTCAAACTTGTGATCCTCCTGCCTCAACAAGAGTTTCTTTTCAAATACTATTAATATGCAGAAATTTCCTAGCCTGAAGATACTAAATTTATAAATTTCTCGGCCTCAACTATAAAGCTCTTTCCCACTGTTACTCTTGTTCTTTGAAAGCACTGTGCGCAAACCAGAGGTTTAACGGACTTAGCTTGGTAGCCTGGCAGTGTGGTCATCCGATATGGTATCCGTCCTTGGGAGAATATTTTTAAAAACTAGTAACCTACAAATATTTACAATGTGATCTCTCTGTGAACCTGTCCACTGTAGTGTAAAAAAAACACATTGGCACACAAAATAAACTAGTCCTATGTGATTCTGCCTGTGTGAAATATCTGGAGGTGTCACACGGAAGTAGCGTGCTGATTGCTAGGGACTCATGAAAGAAGAAAAGTGAAATGTTGTCAGGTAGGTAGAGTTTTAGTTTGGCAAGATTAAAAAGTTGTTAGAGGTGTGGTGCACAACAACATGTGGACAGTTAACACTCTTGTACCATACACCTAAAATGGTTAAGGTAGTACATTTTATGAGTGTTTAACCCAGCAATAAATAAAAACAACAGCAAAACCCCTGTGACCTGAGTTGAGCTTCTCTCTCTCTGAAATGGAAGTGATTAAAATGATGATGTTTCTGCTGAGATAAGGCTGTGATTCTCCTCCTGTCACAAAGTAGCTTTAGGAGCAGTGACTGCACAGTGCAGGATCTGGGAGTGAGGAGAGGCTGCCGAAGATGAGGTGGGTCAGGGACAGGCATCGCGGGGGCAGATGATGGTGGCACACTTGCCTCCTGTCACCATAGTCCTCACAGCTAGTCCTCAAGGATAACAGCTTTGAAGAGAAGTGAGTGGTGACAGGACAGGAGAAAGGGACTGCAAGATAGTTTGAGGGTGGAAAAAAATCAGGATTATCAAATTTGTGGCTATTTTCCTTCTCTCCTTTCTCTCCTCTTCTAGCTTCACTTCATTGCCTCTTCCCTTTTTCAAGTAGTTTGTCTCTTACATTAAGATCTTTTTATTCATGCATTTGTGGAACTCTCATATGAGAGATGCCATGCAATAATCTTTTCTGTCAGTTCTATTTCACTGAGCATTATTGACTCAAGGTGACCCCATTTTTTTACAGATGCTTCTTGTCTTTTAGCTACATAGTATATATATATTCATACCATACTGTATAAACATATGAATATATATATATGCATATATATCGCTTTTTCTTTATCCATTCCTCTGTAAATGGGCATGTAGGTTGTTCCCAGCATTTAACTATAAATGTGGGTATGCACGTGTCTCAATGACAAATTCTCCAAGTTGTATTATAATTAACATGTAAATGAATTTGTAGTACATAGACAATGAAATAAAAATGAAAAAATACACAATGTAGTGAGACAAAAAAAAAGTTAAAAGGTGTATCTTTTCCCATGCATGTATGTATGTATATGTATATATGTAGTCAAAGGCGAAAAGAGCTGCATGCTCAGAGGAGTATACTGTTGGTTATGATATCTGTTGGTTCTGATAACTGCATTATATAACTAGAGGGACTGATGCCATTTCTCTAATTGGTAACATAGAAAACAGACCCAACAGAGCATCAACAAAATTTTTCCGGATGAAATCTCTATTCTCAGAAATAACTGTTTTAATATTTTTTTCAATCTCTTGACTCCTAGAATAATTGGTTCTTAATCTTTATAAGCAAAATGATTTTTAAAATTATTTTCTCCTCTTCTGTGAGCTGTGTCCTCAGCCGGTGTCCTTGGTTGTGTAAAAGCTTCTTAGCCTGTTGTCACCATACTTGGCTGCTGCTTGTGTAGTTGGCATTCTGTTTGTGAAATCACTTTCTGTCCCTTGGTCTTCCAGTGTTTAGCATATTTGTCTTCCTACAAGTCCAGTGTCTCTGTTTTGATATCTTCGATCCATTTTGATTTGATATCAGTGGATCTAGCCTCGTTCTTCTGTATGTGGATAGGCCTTTTTTCAACACCGTGTGTTGAAGATGCTATTTTCTCCACTGAATGGTTTTGGCACCTTTGTCGAAAATCAGATGGCTGAGAGTATTCAGGTTTGTCTCTATATTCTTAGTTTTGTTTTGTTGATTTGTTTTTTGTGCCAGTACTATTGGTTTATAACTGTTACTTTGTAGGATAGTTGAAGTTTAGAATTGTGATTCTTCCAGATTTGCCCTTGTTACTTAGGATTGCTTCTGAAATTCTGGGTCTTTTCTGATTCTATATACATTTTAGAATTATTTTTTCTTCTTCTGTGAAGAATTATGTTAGTATTTTCATTGGTATTGTGTTGAATCTGTATAGCAATTTTGGAAGTGTGACCTTCCTAATACTGTTAGCTCTTACCCAGGTATATGGGATGCCTTTCCATTTTTTAAAGTTCTCTTATGTCTCTTTCTTAGGGTTATGTAGTTTTCTCTGTAGAGATCCTTCACTTCTCTGGTAATGCTTATTCCTAAGTATTTGGTTTTTTTGTTTGTTTGTTTTTTGTTCTTGTGAATGGAGGTGATTTCTTGATTTCCTTCTCTTTGTATTCATTATTGGTGGATAGGAGTGCTGTTGATCTTTGAGTTTTAATTTTATAGCCTGCTGCTTTCCTGAATTTGCTTACTCTAGGAGACTTCTGGTGGAGGTATTTGGCTCTTTAATATAGAAGATCATGTCCTCTGCAAACACAGGTGTCTCAACTTCTTCCATTTCAGTTTATAGTCTTTTTGTTCCTCTGGCTTGATTGCTCTGGCTAAAATTTTGAGTACTAAGTTGTGCAGGAGAGGTGACAGTTTACTGATTTTAGGGTAATCTCAGTCTTTCCCCATTTAGAGTGACGTTGGTAGAGGACATTTTACAAATCTTAATAAGCATTTCATATCCAGAAATTGCTCCATACCTGGCTGAGGAGGTGACTGTATTTTAAGTTATAAATGTATTTTTCTCTTTTTCTGAATTATGGAAGGTTTTTCTTTCTAATATTCATCAGCTACAAACTAGGAAGCTCTTTTATCTAAGCAGTTTTACATTGAATAGGAAAAGAAATGCATTGCTTTCCCAGATAAAACATTTCAACAAGTGCCTCTTTTTCTATTTAGCAATTCTTACTGATGTTTAAATACCCAAATTTTATGAAGCATGCTTCTTTCAAGAGAATGAAGTGACTTAAATGAATGTGATTTTATTCACATTTTATATTTAAAATTATTTAGATGAGAAAATATAGCACAGAAAAGAAATATTAACTTTTTTGAGGCTGAAGTGGGAATAGGAGGAAGAACCTATTGAGGGCAGAAACTGTTGGTAACTCCTAGAAGCAGCCTTATCGTGCTGTGAGCCATTGTGCAGTGTGGATTTGGTAACTGAGACTTAGGGAGTAAATTTTGATTTTAGAGTTAGATTTTTGAGTCTTCTTTGAAAGGCAAACTTAATGTTTTGGCTAGTAGGTATAATATAAAAATACTCTCAAATTAAGGTGACACATTACTGAGGTTATCTTATACTTGTGCACAGAACTGACAGAATTTAAATATTCTTCTACTTTGAGAGATTTATTTTTTAATTTCTTATCTACCTAAAATGGTTCTTTTTAGAGACAGAAATTATGATTGAAATATATTGTGAATGTTTAATTTTTTTAAAATTAAGCAAAACCATAGGCAAGTAATACCTTCCAAAATGGGACCTTCATTTTAAACACAGTTTTCGTAACACTTTCTTAAGCAATTCCGGAAGTGCTCTTTCCTGGGTGTTTTTATGACGTGTGATTAAAAATATGATGAACGTTAGTGCCGAGTGGCATCCTATGGAAATGTAGGTGGGTGAGAAAATGAAGGGTGTCCTTGCCCACGTTATCCATGGAATCTGGCACCACATGATTCTGACTCTTCCCCAAAGACAAAATGACAATGAAAAGTGAATTTTTAGATCAGTTGGGACATTGAAGCAACCGTGACGGTGCAAATGAAAACACGAAAGACTTCCAGAGCTGTTTCAGAAGGTCACCAGAGCAAAGGGATACATATGTTCGAAGCAAAAGGGAGTATTCTAAGAGGGGATTAATGGCAGTATGTCTTTCATTATAATACATTCTTAAAAATTTAAACATTTGCTGTATTTTTCAGCCACACCTCATTCATTTCACCTGTGGAAACCAGGAACTAAAGTACTAATTCAGAAAGATAAACAAAGTTAACATAACAAGAGTTGGTTTACTGTTTTAACTGACATATTTCTAAACCATAGATGTCCTTTTTAATGTTGCATAAGAGCGCTGATGGTTGTGGCCTGAACGGCATTACCCTGTACTCCCAGCTTGCATTCACACTTAGATTTCATTCTGCTGAACACTTAACCCTCACCCCGCCTTCATGCACTTACATGCTGGACCCTGTTTTGTTTTAGATCTTGGTGAAGCTCTGCAGCTTTGTCTCTCCTGCGGAGGAGCTGGCGCAGAAGGATGACCTCCAGCTGCTCTTCAGTGCAATAACCTCATGGTGCCCTCCCTACAACCTGCCCTGGAGGAAGAGCGCCGGGGAAGTCCTCATGACCATCTCCCGCCATGGGCTCAGCGTCAATGTGGTCAAGTACATTCATGGTGCGTGTCCTTGTGTCTTTACTGTGCCTGGCTCTGCTTCATCAAGCGGCAGATTTATTATTATCCTTTAGTTATTCAACGATTAGCCTTTAAAATTAAAGCAACAAACTTGCCAGAAGAAAATAATTGTTTTTTTGGCTTGTGATACACTTCAAATGACGGAAATTCTCAAGAGCTCTGAGTGATGGCTAGCAGCAAGCACTAAAAGGGTTTCTCTCTCGTGTAAATGTCCAGTCATAATACAGTGAGAGCTGTCTGTCATTGCCTGTTCTTCTTTTACTGAAAAAAAGGAAAATATTTTTTGAAGTACTTGAAATAATCAGTCTTGATGAAGCTATTTTCTGAGTAGCCAGGTAATAACCTTTGCAGTGCAAATCAGATGGAATTAGGTTGTTTATCAGCACTAAGGAGGAATTGTCTGTCTGTTGTATCTAATAATCAACTTTTCTTTACAATGTCTTTATAAGAGGTAATTACTGTAGCATCTCAGATAATTATTTTATATGTCTTGAAACTCAAAATAAATGTAACTGTTTGTTCACTTACAAGTTTTAAGTAATATGTGTAAACCTAGTACCTAATACTTTGTTTTTTACTCCTTTATTAAATAACTTTTTTGAGACAGAGTTTTACTTTGTAGTCCAGGGTGGTCCTGAGCTCACTAGATAGCCCAGGCTGGCCTTGGACTCAAGGCAATGCTTCTTCCTCAGTCTACTGAGTGCTAGGATTATAGGCATGTGCCACCATGCCCAGCTTATGTGGTGCTGAGGAATCGAATTTGGGGCCTTGTGCTTGCAAAGCAAGCTCTTTAACCACTGTGCCATTCCTACAGCCACCTTACTCCTGAATTAATTTCAGCTTTTTTATATGACACTGTGTTCACAAAGTCAGTAATGGAGTATAATTGTATTTTAAACTAGTATTATATAGAACCGAATGATTTTTAAATTTTCATTAGTAACTCAGCCTGTATTCACTCTTATTTGAGCTTTAATTAGTAATTTTTCCATCTTAAATGTAGATGATAATTTTTATTCTGTTAATATATCAATATAAACGAACCAAAAACAATTGAGAAATGACCAATCATTTTTAAAAGATAAAAAATCAAAATCTGACGACATAACTACAATAAATACTCTTTTTCAACACGTTCCTATATTATATTTTGTTTACTACTTAGAGGCAGGGCTTCCCCAATAATTTTGAATCTTAACATTTACTTTTAGAATGTGTAACATTTATCTCGTACCATTTTATTGATACATTAAAGTTTAATGTTCCATTAAACACCAGCTAAGAATGAAGTACATGTTCTTAAGTAATGCATATAAATAATACGTATTTATTTCATTCTTTGTCCTTACAGAAAAAGAATGCTTATCTACATGTGTACAGAATATGCAGCAGTCAGATGACCTGTCTCCCCTAGAGATTGTTGAGATGTTTGCTGGGCTTTCTTGTTTCCTCAAAGATTCCAGTGATGTTTCCCAGACACTTTTGGATGATTTTCGGATATGGCAGGGATATAATTTTCTTTGTGACCTCTTGCTTAGGTAATATCTCACAATTTAAAAACATGCTTTAAATGTCTACTCTTTTTCTTTTCCTGGTCAGTGAGATTTGGGGTTATGGAAAAAGAATAGAAAAACCACTTACACAGTATATATTTGGGTGTCTTCTTAGCTCTGCTTTCTTGTTTCTATTCCTATTCTCCCAGTAAAGTAGAAAAAGTGTATTTAAAGTATCAAACGTACATCTCTATGTGAAATTAAAAGTTAAATATCAAGAATGTACCTCTCTTCCTTAGTAACTGAGGGAAAAGAGGTCAATTTGATGAACTTATTCATATCTTGCTGATATAAAATGTTTTTACTTATATTTTTGCTTATCTTTACTTTTATAGTACTATAGTATAGTATTATTATTAATGGCAAGAATATTCATGTACACTGAATGAGACTTTATAAATATTTATGTGAGACAATTATGTCTTCAAAAATGTACTGGTATTTTCTCCCTTTTATTCCAAGTGGTACATATGTACCTAGAAATTGGCTGGTTACAATTTTATTGCAAAGAAAATAATCATGTCCCACAAACTAGTCCTGATCCATGAGTTATTTTTAAGTCATTTTTATCTACTCAAAGACAGCACTATATTGTGAACATCTCACTTTTAAGAGCAGCTTGACGTCTTCACTCTCAGTTATTGGGCAACCACCAACAATGTAGTTTTTCATGTATATCTTCTTTTATAAAATGAGGAAATAACCATTTCATATAGTGGGGTATTCATCCAGTCCTTTGAGATTGCAGGTTGATAAAGTATTTTCAAGGACATAAAAAATGTTGATAACCCAACACAATACTTTTATCTCCATCTATTGTTCTAGTGATATAATACTAAACATTGTCAAAACTTTCTACTTTCTGAATGTTTGTCCTCTTGTATTTTGCTAGATGCTCTGTTTTGTCCTTGCCAAAGCATTGGTTGGTTCTGCATTCCCTTAAAAGTAGTTTGTGCACAGCTTACACTAACCTGGAGAAGCACATAACTGGCACTGGGAAATGGGGGAGATAAAAAGCCAGCTTACTACGCTCTGTGTGTGGTTTATGGATAGTCATGAAAACCAGACTTTTTAGATAAAGAAAGACAAGTTTATAAAAGTACATCAGAATGTTAAAGGTGGTTACTACCCAAGTTGTGAGGCTAGAATACCCCTTCTTGTTCTTATCTATTTTCATGCATTGTCCAAATTTATTTTGATGGAAATGACTTATTTCTGTTAAAAAGAAAACCCTTTAAGTTTTGTTGCAAAAAGACAATTTTGTACCCTATTTTGTGTTCTCAATAAAGCCATAGTCAAAAGATAATTCCCACATGACCCCAGAGTTCTTCTAGAAAGTATTATCATTTTTAAAAATTGTTAAGATTCCCCAAAACTCTATCATTGATACCTAAATTAATGAAAAAGTGATAAATTCCTGGAACTCACCTCAAAGTACTACAGCTGAATTAATAAAAAAAAAGAAACTGATAAAATTCTTAGAACTCTTCCTAAGGAGTTAATTTGTAAACATTGTTAACCAAGACAATATCTTAGGAAAGACTAATTAATCATGTTTGGTAATAAACCATAAAACTTATAAACCTGAGCATTCTGAGATACTTAAGTTGTTTAATCTCATTCTTTTATTAGATCTAGACTCTCTACCAGAGATTAGTGATTTGCCTAAAATAACAATGTTAATGGCCAAGTGAGCACTTTTATTGTATTGTGCCTTCTGATTACCAGTTCATTTTCTTTCAATTATGACATAATGTCCTACAATAAAATTATTATAGATTTTGAAAATAGTATTCTTTTTATATAGGAAAAATTGTTTAGAAGAAAATTTTCAGAGTACTTTGTACATTAATTTACTGAATATAAAATTGAAAATTCCTTTTGTAGTACAAAATCTATGTACTAAAATCTGTCTTTTTCTAGATTGGAGCAAGCGAAAGAGGCTGAGTCCAAAGATGCCTTGAAGGATCTAGTTAATCTGATAACTTCCCTAACAACATACGGTGTCAGTGAGCTAAAGCCAGCTGGAGTTACCACTGGAGCACCCTTCTTACTGCCTGGATTTGCAGTACCTCAGCCTGCAGGCAAAGGTGAGTACTTTCTACTTCTAATGTAAGCTGCATTGATTTGCCTTCATTTGCTTACTCTTCATATTACTTGTATAGAAACAATATATTTTTCATTAAAGTTTGCACTATTCCTGCTTAACTCTAAATAATTTTCTGATTATTAGTCTTTAGCAGATCAAAAAATTCAAAGAAATATAAAATCAAGCAATGAGATTTATAGTATAGCCATTCGTTTTCATATTCAAACAATTTCATAATATAAACATGCTGCTTTTCAATGTTAACACTCCATGCCTTTCTACTTTATGTGAATGGAACTGAATTCACACTACAGTCTCTACTAGATTGATGTGGAAAGCATAAAGTGTAAATAAATGCCTTTTATTTAAAACTTAGCAAAACTTAAGTATAAGAAGTTATATTATTTCATGCAGATCCAAAAGTAAAATTTATGGTTTACATTTTCTGACATTTGGATTTTTATCATTCTTTTATTAAGAAATACTTATTCTATAATTAAGAACATTTAATTATGTAAGATAGCAAGCTAGATTTGTTATTTCTCTAATTTTGTTGAATATACATTAAGCATTCCAAAAGATTCTGAGCCTTTAGGCTTCTTGTATATTTTTTTCACATGGCTCGTCAGTTTGTATTCAACCAGCTCATGATACTTCCACATAAAATTTTAGAAGATTATTTGAGTTTCATGGTATAAGCCATTTATTTTATGACACATAAGTGACCAGTTGTCTCAGTTACTTTTTTGTTGCTGTGACTCAATACCTGATACCCACAGATGTAGGAAAGGAAAGGTCTATTGTAGCTCACAGTTTCAGAAGTTCACAGTCCCTTCAGGGGCGGCTGACAGCAATCGAAGTACATGCCAGAGGTAGAGGTGTAGGCACCTTCTCACGACGTCACACACAGGAAGGCAAGTCGAGACTAGTTGAGACTAGTCCTAGTCACAGTCCTAGTCCTCCAAGGAAGGCAGGTTGCAGCTTAATGTATCCTTCCAGGCCTCTGCCCAGTGACTAGCCCCTCCTGGATCCAGATGTGGAACATGTGGCCACAATACACCGTTAATCCTAACTCACATGCCTTTAATCCTAACTTAACTGTAATCCACCCCTCCAGACTAGGTCCCAGTCTGCCAGCAGCACATGGTTCCATACACAAGCCATAACATTAAAATACATGAGACTTTTGGGGGACACTCCAAATACTAACCACAACACCAGTTGTTATTTTAAATCTGTAAGAATACATGAAGTCACCAAAGTCACTCTGTATGCTGTATTCTTAGTGCATAGGTTGTGTGGAACCTTTAAAATGAATCTCTCTAAACTGAGCATAATGGAAATTTCATGTTTGCTGGGTAGTTCAAGATTTTATTTTATTTAATATTGTGGAAAAGTGCTAATCTCTCAAAAAAAACCTTCTAATTTATAGGCTCTATCTTCATTATTACCCAGCTGACTGTGTTCAAGTGTCTTTAGTTACTTTTGCATTGCTAAGACAGAATACCCTGCATTCATAATTTAAATGAGGAAAGACTTATGGTAGCTCATAGTATCAGAAAATCACTTGGATTGCCAGCAATGGTGAAAGGACATAGCAGAGGTGCAGCTGTTCACAGCATGAGACAGAAAAACCAAGTGAAGAAAGAAAGGCACAGCTACCGAAGATGGCAGCTGAGTAACAGTGCTGCACAATGTCTCCTCATTGACCAACATAAGAAGTCGAGAATTTAGTGAGAAATGTATGTTCAGTGTAGCTAGGGAAGATAGGAGCACCCCAGCAACAGAAACGTGACCAGAGGAAGGAAAGAAATTCTGAAGGATCATCAAAAGCAGAGAAAAAAAAAATCCCAGCAGCTCAGGAAGCCGCCACAGGCCGGCTGCAAACAGCCGGAGCCTTAGGCAGCTGCAGACGGAGGAAAGCTCACGTGGGCCCGGAACATCGGACAGAGGTGGGAGAGGACGGAGCACCCCAACAACGGATAGGAAGCAGCAGGCGGGTCAGAAATCCTGAAGTCATATCAGAAGAGGAGGAAAGAAGCAGCCTACTCAGCGCAGCCCCAAGCTGCTGGCATCCACAGACCACAGACGGAGGAAAGTCCAGAGCCAGAGCCTCAGCCTGAGAGACAGCCAGAGATAGCAGAATCGTGGGGAAATGTGGTAACAAATCTCCTACAAAAAGACCTGACATCCCAGAAGGTGATACCAGGGAAACTGAAATTGCAGAATCCAAAGATGAAAATGGCAAAAATGATGGTAACTTCTGGGCCCAGAAATACATTGAATTAAAGCAGGAAATAAAACAGTGCAGTAGCTACACCAACACATAGCTAAGCTAAAAGCAAGCCTTGAAAAGCAAAAAGAGGAGACCATAGAAGAAATATACCAGAACAATAATGAAGGCAAAAGAAGAAATTAGAGAAGAACACAACAGAGATATAAAGAAATAGAATGCAGATATTCAGGAAGTGAAAAACACACAGGAAATAATAAGCAACCACATCTTCAGAATAGAATGTCAGACCTAGAAAATAAAGTGACTGAGCTGCAACATACAGGCCATGAAGAACACAAGGTAAGTAAGAAAGAAAGTGAATCATTACAACGGGTGATAGACGATTCGAGGAGAAACGACCTCAGAATTATGGGAGTCCACGAGAAGACTGAGGACAAAACAAAAGGCTTAAAAGACATGTTCAATGAAATTATGGAAGAAAATTTCCCAAATCTAAGAAAAGAAATGAACATGGAACTATTGCAGGCATATAGAACACCAAACAACTTTGATCAGAAGAGATCCTCATCACAACACATCACAATTAAAATTCTAGAAACCCAACACGAAGAGAAAATACTAAAAGCGGTAAGAGAAAAACAGAAGGTGACCTACAAAGATAAGCCCATCAGGATAACTTCAGACTTCTCAGTCCAGACTCTAAAAGCCAGGAGATCCTGGAGCAATGTCATCCAAGCACTAAGAGAACATAAATGCCAACCAAGACTGCTATATCCAGTAAAATTATCTTTTAATTTAAAGGGAGAAATGAAAACTTTCCATGATACAGAAAGCTTAAAGGAATTTGCAGCTACTAAGCCAGTATTGCAAAGAATACTTAAAGGAAACTTAGAAAGTGAAAGGAAGGCCACCAACACCAATGACCCCTGAGAAAAAGCAACAACAGCTAGAGGAGAATGAGCTGAGACAAAAGTAAGGCTGTGCACGAAATTAGGGATGAACTGATAGGTAAAAGGAAAAACCAAATAGGGCAAAATGTTAATTAGTGAAATAAGAGTAATTAATATATGAAAGTCAAAAAATCTGAAGTGACTGAGCATAGCTATTTATTGCTTTAACTGTAGCATACTTATGTGATACAGACTTAAGTCCGTTTAATGTAGCAAGTTGATAAAGTCTTAAGCTTGTTGAATGAAGCAGTTCACTTTTTTTATGTTGAATGTGAGTTTATCCTCTTTGAGAGAAGGAAACATAAGCAGCACCAAAACAGCTTGGAGGAAAGGTAACATCGAAAGAGAAAATGTAATAAAAAAATAGACTGGTAATTAAATCATCTGATTGATATACTTTTAAAACAGTACTGTTTTATAAAATCTGTGAAATCTCCCCACAACATTATTATTAGTAGTAGTATAGTAGTGTGCAACATAGAATAATTACTAATTAATAATGCAACATTGGAAATTGACATAAAATCTTAATACAAATGCACGAATATATGCATAGACAGATAAAATTGTAAACCAAATCTAGCAGAATGTTAGTAATCAGTGAAATATGAGTAATAAGTTATGAAGGTTAAAAAAATTCTGAAATAACTAAATTTGGCCTCATATCTGTTAGTTTCAGTATATGTATGTGGTATAGATTTAAATTCATTTAATGTAGCAGTGTGATATAGTTGTAACTTTGTTTTATGGTAGCAATTCACTTACTAGTTCACTGATGAAAATTTAACCTAAGAAAACTGATTGATGTAAAGATGACCCTGTGAATGTACAAACATGTACCTTCCAGTATTCAGCTAAGGCATTTGAAATTTAACTTTTTTTCTTTATCTGCTGCTTCCCCAAATTTACTAGTCTTTTGAACTACATGTTTGTAGTTATTTTCTAATGTGAACTGGTGGGTAAGGCCAGGTTTAAGAATAGCAACAAAGATAAGCAAAATATAGAAAAAAAAACTTTTGACAAATATCCCAATAAAAGGATTGGTTGGATTCAGAGAAGAGGCATCAAGATTTAACTACTGCGACCTATTTGAGGAATAGGAAGCTGAGTTAGAGTGGTTACTTAAGTTAAGTGATTTAGGTCCGGAAGATTAATATGTTAAGTACAGTGTAGTCTCTGACTCGGAAAACCCAGAACACAGACATTGTATAGAACCACATGAAGTGATAGCCGGAGTTGGGGGAAGGGATAGGGAGGGGTTGGGAGGGTCAAAAATGGGAAGAGATTGTAAAGTTGATATATATATGTGCACGAAATAACCAAATTAATTGTAAACACTATGTATTACATATGTATATTAATAAAAATAGTGGGAAAAAATTAAAAGGGCACAGGTACCATTCCAGATTACCTCAGTGGTCTGTCCCAACTGGGTCAAGCCTGAGAGCCCCACCTCCCCAACCAGGTGCTACTTCTTAACAGCGCACTGATATTTTCAACATCCAAATATATAAAGCTTGTGGAGGACCTTCCGGATCCAGACCACAACATTCCACCCCTGGCCCCCAAAAGGTTCATGTCCACCTTCTTATGCAAAATGCATTTAGTTCTTCTCTAAGAGTTACCAGTTTCAGCACTGCTGAAAAGTCCCAAGTCCCAAGTCTGCTCTGAGATGCAAGGCAAACTCTTAGCTGTGAGCTCCCTGTGAAAAATCAAAGAAGAGTTAAGCACTTCCAGCATACTGTGGCACAGGGTAAACATTCCCATTCCAAGGGAGAGGAATAATAGAATAGAGAACAGTCAGACCGAAGTAGTCACAAAACTCAGGAGAATGATAATGAAAGCCTAAAGTTCCATTAACTTCTGTAGCTCTGTATCCAGCACCCCATGTAAGCTGTGTCAGGATGTGAGTTCCAAAAGCTTGAGCTGCCCTGGTCCTACTGCATTGCCTGTAGTTTGGCTCTGTTCATAGCCTGTAGCATTCCTCAGCAGACAATCCATGTTTCTGGCATCTCTAAACTTGTGGGATCTTCATTTCCCCCCTTAGACTTTTATAATGTTATGCATTGCCCTCGCACTCTCTAGCCTCCAACACCTTCCTCTGAAATCTGGGTGGAAGCTTCCATGATCCAACTTTTGCATTCTGCATACCTGTGGAATCAGTCTCATGTAGATGTCCCCAAGGTCTGTCACTGGCTTCAGCCAGAAGGGTAGGGTCTTTTTTATTTCTGACACACCCTCATATTCCTTTTTGTACTCCTAATTGCAAATATTTGGCTTCTTTTTAATGCTAATCTCTGTAATAAACACTTGCTCTTTTGCTGTTTTCTCCTGCTTCTCATTATAGAGCTGGCTGTAGCTTCAGATAGTACTTACGAAGCTGTATAAGCATTGGGTTGCTTTGAAATGTCCTATTTTAGAATAAAATAGCCCATTGCCTTTAATCTCAGTTTTAGACAAAGTCCTTGGATGGACAGAATGTTGACACTTTTTTCTAGAGCATAGCATAATAGACCAATTGCCAGTAAAGTCCCTCTTCCTATCTGAAACATCTTGAGCCACACCTTTCCAAACTGCACTTCTATGCATTCTGGTCTTAGGAGCTCCAACTAGAATGTCCCAACAAACTCAGCTTACAATGTTGTAGGGCTTTTCTAGCCAGTGTCTTCACACTTTTCCAAGCTTTTCCTACAAATCACTTCCATATGCTTTTAAACCACATTTTTCAGTAAGGACACAGCTTTAACACAATTTCTCTGGTACCAATTTCTGTCTTAGTTACTCTCTCGTTGTGAGGACAGAATACTCAACGTTCACAATTTAAGGGAGAAATGATGCATTTTAGCTCACGGTTTCAGAAGGTCATAGTCCATACACACATGGGAAGCCAACTGTGGTGGAAACATGATGGAGGAGGATCCAGAGAACTCTTCACAGCATGGCAGACAGGAAGCCAAATGAGGGAAAAGGGGTGGAGCTACCCTTCCAAATCTTGCCTTAGTGATCCATCCCTAATGGGTAAACCCCTACTGTTTTGCCCCTTCTTCTAAGTCCCACCTCTGACAACAGCACATAGGTAGTTGACACCCATCCACATACATGAGACTGTTGGCAAAAACTTCAGATCCAAACTGTAATAAGTTAATATAAAAACAAGTCAGCAGTGTGCTTCTTGTTTCATACCTTAGTACTCTTTCATTTGCTTTATTAGTCCAATGTTGATGTTCACATAATAAATAAGAACAAAATTGTAATTTTATAATAGAATTGTTGTCACAAAATGAATCTTTTGCATGATGCCCTTGTGTGGTTTTGTATCATTGGTAACAGGGATCACAATTATATAACCTAGCATCCATCTGCTGGGTCATTGTGAGACTCCACAGACAGGTATATTCAAGCACGGTTATCTGGGAAGGCCACTGCCCTAAGAGTCAGAAGTCAAGGATCCATGACTAACCTGGCTTTTCTTCTTCAGAAGGGTTGATACAGTATTTTATAAACTGGACAATTCAGGCTCTATTATTCTGACTTTCTTGGATAACTCAAAATTACTTTTTTTCCATTGTCACTTTATAAGGTTATTGCAGTAGCCAAAGGAGATAACTGTGTTCCATAGAGGTAGAATATTTTGTCTTTTTTCTTTTTTCTTAATAATAATGAGCTATACCTTGCACATACTTTAACTTTGTCCAAAATATTGGATTTGATTACTTTTCACAAATGTATGACTATGTAGTCATCACCATAATCATGATGTGGAGTGTTCTCGTTCTTCAGAAAGTTGTTTTGTTCCCTCTACAACCAGTTCTCCCTCTCTTCTCCTTGCTTCTCCTTTGGTTTTGCTCATTGTAGAATCTTAAAATATTCAGTCATACACTGTAGTTTTTTTTTAATATCTGGATTCATTCACTTAGAATAATGCATTTGAGATTCATCCATGTTGTTGCATATACCACAAGATTGAACCCTTTTAACATTGGGAACATTTCTTTTTCTTGAATGTTCTTATTTGTGTATTCATTTATGAATGGGTGGACATTTATTTGATGATCACAAACAAATCATTCATATGAAACTTCATATGCACATATATTTTCATTTGACCTGAGACTCCTGGAATTAAATGATATATTTGTGTCTTTACTTTATCTTCACGCCAAACTGCCAAGCTGTTTGCATTGGAAGGGCTGTCCCATTCTACATTCACTTCAGCAACATATGGAAGAAAGTTCCAGTAGTTTGACATACTTAACAACACTTGTTATTTATTGTCAGTTTTGTTAGTTTGCATTTTAGTTTTAGCCATTTCTAGTGATTGTTTTTCTAGCACCTATTTTTTAATTTTTCTCTTTGTACATGACTAATCAAGTTGAAAATCTTTTCATGTGCTTAGCTGTTACCTGTATCTCTCCTTTGTTTCAGAGCACATGCTCATTGTTGATAAGGTTGGTTGCTTTATTAGAATTTTAAGAGTTCTTTAGATAGTCTCAATGAGTCCTTTATCACCCATTTAGCCTTAGATACACATTTTGTAGGTATGTTCTTTTAGTCTTGCCTTTTTTATTAATAATCATATTTTGAAGAATTCAGTTGTTTTGCTTGGATAAAATACAATTTTTCATCTTTAAAACATGTTATTTTTTTCCTTTTTTTGAAGAAATCTTCACCTCATCCAAACTTAATAAAGATGTTCTCCACTGTTTTCTTTTCCTAATGTTTTCTTTCTCCATATTCCATATTTTAACTCTTACAAAGGTCTGTGAGACATTTTTATTAATTAATTTATGTATTTATTAATTAATTTATTTATTTTGAAACAGTCTCTTGCCCTGTAGTTTAGCCTGGTCCTAAACTTACTATGGAGCCCAAGCTGGCCTTGAACTGACAGCAATTCTCCTCCCTCAGACTCCCCAAGTGCTGGGATTATAGGTGTGCTGCACCATGTCCAGTTTTTCTGGTACTAGGGAACTGAACTCAGGGCCTTGCACTTGATAGGCAAGTGCTTTAACTGTTGCACTATTCTCTCAGCCCATGAAATTTTTTTAGATAACTTGCTGCATGGAGTAGAAAGTAAGTTTATTTATTTCTTCCATGAGTGTATCCAAACATGCCAGGACACTTTATTGGAAATACCACAGATGACTATAAATCAGGACTCTCTGTGTTGTGTTTAACTGATCTGTGGTTCTGTTTTTAGGACAGTACTATACTGTTTGTGTTACTGTAGTTTTGAGTATGTGTTTTTTTATTTGTAAGTCTTAAGTCAGATCATTTAAATTGTCTAATTCTGTTCTTCCTTGCAAAACTATTTTGATTGATTAGGTCCTTTGAATGTGCATGTATATATGATTGTTTCATAGATTCTTGAATAAGCAAGCCTTTTGAGATGGTGATTTAGAGTGGTGAATCTTAGATCACATGGGGGGAAAACTGACACTGTAATAGTGTTAGACTTTCCAGTCAGTGACTGTGATGGAGCTCTCTACTTTGGTCTTGTTTTCTGTTAATTTTATAGTTTCCATTGTAAAGAACTCTTGAATTCTTGGTGAAATTTTTCCCAGACTGTTTTTATTCTTTTTGGTACTGCTCTGAAAGAAGTTATTTTTAGATTTATTGTTGCTTATAGAAATGCAATTAATACTTTTAAACTTTTTTTCTTTCTGTTAAATTTATGTAGTTTTAGTATAGGATTTTGTTTATTTTGCTTTGGCTTGGGGTTTTTTGCGAATCTTTTTTTCTGGTAGATATCTTTCTAATCTTGTGTGGGTTTAGAGATAGAGAATTACTGCACAGTACAGGTCAGGAAAGTTAGTTGTAACAATGTCCTGTGGTTGTTCTGATCGAATGAGGCATGGGTCCTTTACTAATTGTAGCACTTTTGGTTTAGACTATGTGTAAGCTGGGGCTGTTACATTGAAAATATTTATTACTATCTTGTAACCCCTTTGTCAATTACTAGTTTACAACTATCTTGGGAAATATATTCCCTATTTTCTCAGGTTTTCCTTTTACTATCTAAGAAATTCTTGTTGCCTAGGAATTGTTACTACTTCATTGACACACATCTAAAAAGGAAATGTCAGCAGGGACACCTTATGTTGCTGTATACCTGGATACAGTTTACTCAACCTTATTTTTTGGTACTGCTATTAGACCAAGAGAGACAGCATGGAAATATAACTCTCACAGGCTGTCCTGCAGTCCAGGACAGATGTCCTGCTTCACAGCTGGGCAGTCATTGGACACTCCAGCTCTCATAAGAGCAGACCACCATCTTGGACTATTTCTATCCTCAAATTTGTAAGCCTTCCAAATAGACCCTTTTTGTCATAATTTCTGTAAATTCTGCCTTTTGAAAGAAACCAAACTAATACAGATTTTGGTATCAGGAGTAGTTCTCAAGAGACAGAATTACAACAGTGGTCTTCTCTAAGATATGTAGTGATATCTCGGGTTAGTTTTCTAGTTCTGTGAGATGTGAAGTTGCTGCAGCCCCTCCTCCCAATAATGGAACTGTTGGCCCATGGTGTAAACTCTTTGAAATGATACAAGTACTAGATCCTTTTGATTATCCTGACTCCCCACTTGTGAGGAGTGATGCATTTGATAATTCTATATATAGAATATATTTGAGAAGTTCTGGAAAATAGAAAATATAATGATACTGGCTTGGTTCACTTAGCATCTTTGGACAGACTAATGAAGGAGAACAATGAGCTCAAGGATTCAGACTTCCCATGCCACACACGCAGATTCCTTGAGAGCATCTAAGCGATGTTCTGGAGAAAAATCTTTGCTCCTTTAACAATAGGGCTGAGGTTGCTGAAAAACATATCAAACCCTCATAATCAAATTAGCTGAACTACAGTGCTAGGTCAATGCTCAGTCTAGAAGGGTATCTGAAGTTAAAGAAAGCTCTAATTGAGAAAGACTGGGACCCCACCAATTGAGATGGAGATGTGTGGGAAGAGCAGGGACAAAGTGAGGAATCCATAAATCCTAAAGAGGTCATTTTGCCTGAGGAAGGGATTCCTCACTCTTAGCAGCCCCACCCTCATAGATCCACCCTCAACAGCCCACCCTCAGCAGCAGAGGCTTCCCCACCCCTGCCCTCTGAGCTATTGACTTCTACCATTATCCTACACTCTTAAGATCCACTCCCATACTTGACCCCCAGACTTCTGTTTATAAGAATTAGAAAATTCAAGAAATTCTTTGGAGGCGTATTGTACCTCCTCATGAGTAGTACTGTGGACCTCACCCTTAGGGGCTTTCTGAGACTTGACCCTGCTTAAGGCCTAGAGGAAAAACTAGGTGGGTCCTCAAGAGCACCTGCATTGTCCTGCCTGGTAACTGCATCAGGGAGTTTCCTAACATTCTCCATAGGCAACACAGGTTTAGTTTCCTCAGGTAGCAGTGGAGAAGTCAATAGCCTCATAAATACTTTATTATTTAAATCTTTTTTGGAATTCCATTTGACTTAATTTGCATCATTTAGTCCCCTTTCTCAAACACTTTTACATTTTTTATTTCACTGAAAATGGATTGGCTGCATTATTTGCCTGAATAATCAGTCTTTTACACCTTGAATTAATTCATTTCTTTTGTTTCTGCATGTAAAGACTTGAGAAGAAAGGATCGATGATTGTCATGTTTTAGATTGCTTTAATTTTTTTTAGCTCTTCCAGATTAAAATCAGTTCTTACAAATTTTGAAGCACAATAAATGTATTTATTTAACTAAAATATTAGAGCACTTGCTTGCAAGTATTTAAGAAATATTCCAGTCATACAAATAAATATATTTTAATCATTTTTAAAATGTAATCTCTTTTCCTCATTGAATATTTCAGAAATTTAATAAGTGTGATAGTTTTGAATTTCTTATTTAGCTTTCAAAATGCAGTTTGCTTCCGATTTATAAGGCACTGATTTTAGTATGCAGCCATTCCTTTAGATACTTTTTCTGCTACAAAACCAAGTTATTGCAGTCTGTTGATATCTGTTATGCATAAATTTTTAAATTTGAAAGTAATGTCATGCAAATAAGCAAAAACTTTTTGGATTAGTCAAAAAAAGATTGGGTTTATATGTAGTATTAGACAGTAATCATTCAAAGATTAGACAGTGATCAGTCAGTTAAGATATTTATTTCTGGAAGCTGCTTGTAGAGATATGTTCATCTCAGTGTTCCTTGCTCATTTACTGTGATCAATCCATTTTAACCACTAACAACCACTAGAAGAATTGGATAACAAGGAGACTTAAGAATCGGTCAGCAGGTCTGGTGGAATGGCTCAGTGGTTAAAGCACTTGCCTAGTAAGTGCTAAGTCAAGTACTAAGTTTGATTCCCTAGCACCACATAAGCCGGGTGTGGTGGTGCATGCCTGTAATCTCAGCACTCAGTCCAAGGCCAGCCTGGGCTCCATAGTGAGTTCAGGACCAGCATGGACTGCAGAGCGAGATCCTGTCTCAAAAAAAAAAAAAAAAAAAAATCGGTCAGCAAATTTATCAGTCTAAAATTAACAAGCCAAATGTCCTGCTGACCACTGTGTTTGTAAGGCTGTCCTTACATGTAAAGATTATTGTATTTTATATTTGACATTGTGTTTACATATGCAAATGCTGATTGAACAACTTGCCTATTCTGTTAATTACTTTTTCATTGGTGTGACACAAGACCCAACACCTACAATTTAAGATAGGAAAGATTTATTTTAACTCACAGTTTCAGAATATCTTAGTACAGTCTGTCAGCAGTGGAAGCACACAGCAAAGGCCCATGTGGTAGAAAGCTGTTGACATCATGGCAGGCAGGAAGCCAAGTGATCAGCGAAAGGTGGAGCTAGCATATATTCTTCTAGGTCATATGTTCGTAATCTGCTCGTTCAGAGTCAAGCCCCAGTGTTTTGCCCTCTCCAACTAGGCCCCACCTCTTAACAGCACATGGTTCCATAGCTATTCCACAACATCCAAATACTTTATACTTTTGGGGGACATTCTACTTTCAAACTGTTAACAGCTGTCTTTGTGATAATTTCTTGTAGTTGTTTTTTCGATATGCTTTTAATTTTATGGGTGACTTCACTTGAAAGCAAATAATGCCCAAACATGCGACGAACTAACTTTTCCTGTAGTATTCTAAATTAAACTCTTCTCATTTGTTTTCTGTAGAGTAACAGTTAATATCATCACTCAGCTGAAAGGTGTACTGTGTTGACTAGTGTTCATTTTTAGCTTCATTTGTTACCTTTTGACCATCTGTAGCCAGATTTTTGCATTTTTCTATGTCCAGTTATCTAACCTTGCTTTTTGGTGATCTACGGTAATAAAAAGTTACAGTGTTCTTAAGAGAACATACATTGTTAGTAAGAAGTTAAAATTAAAGATAAACCTGTAGTATTTACCATACGTAAATTTAGACCATACAAAGGAAGATAGAAATATTGTATAAACAGATTTTTTAAAACTTTGAATTTTTCAGAAATATCGATGCCAAAGTTACTGAGCAGTCTTTCTAACCCATTTTTAATTTTTCTTAATTTTCTTAATTTTTTTGTGTACAGTATTTCTAAAATCCAACTTATTCTATAAGAATTTTAATTTGCCACTTACACAAATGCTGTATATACCTGATAATTATGGGCCAGAGGACAGGTGTTTGTTTTCATGTGCCTCAAATTTGACTTCCTATGTATTATTGTTGTTAAGTTCTAGTGTTTGAAAATTAAAGGTTTAAAAATATACCTAATAGGTGGCTGCAATTGTTAAGACAAATGATTACAAAAAGAAATTGCAATTTTTGGGCTGGAGGAATGGCACAGTGGTTGAAGAGCTTGCCCAGCAAGCACAAATCTTTGAGTACAATTCCTTAGCACCTATAATCCCAGCACTTGGGAGGCTGAGGCAGAAGGATTACTGTGAATGTGAGGCCAGCCTGAGCTGTATAGTGAGTTTAGTACCAGCGTGAACTACCAGAGTGAGACTCTGCCCCTCTCTCTCTCTCTCTCTCTCTCTCTCTCTCTCTCTCTCTCTATATATATATATATATATATATATATATATATATAATTTTTAGCTTGAAATCAAAACAAATTTCCAGATTAAAAATTACGAAGTTACTGTTCTTGCCATTGGGTCAAACCTGAGCTTGCACCACGAGCACTGGGTTTCCAGAACTTGCAGCCTACCTTTATGAAAAGTGCTTTTGTTCTCATGGGGACAATTGAATTTTTTAACATAGGCTATTCTAAGGTTAAAGCATTGCTAATGACGCATTAAGGATTTAATCATTGCTGTTTAGTTTTAAATAAATGACTCCAGTCTGAAGGTGAATGCTAAGATCTTTTTTTGAAAACAAAAGATGTTCTTAGTAAATAGTTGGTAAGTGCTAAAAATCAAGTCATGTTTAAACAGATCAACTTACCATGATTAAAATATTACATAGCACCTACTTTTGTGTTATTTTCTATTTTAGGTCACAGCGTGAGAAACATCCAGGCCTTTGCCGTTCTGCAGAATGCATTTTTAAAAGCAAAAACCAGCTTCCTCGCCCAGATCATCCTGGATGCCATCACAAACATTTACATGGCTGACAGTGCCAATTATTTCATCCTAGAGTCACAGCACACACTGTCACAATTTGCAGAGAAGATTGCTAAACTTCCAGAAGTACAAAGCAAATACTTTGAGATGCTGGAGTTTGTTGTTTTTAGCTTAAATTATATCCCTTGTAAAGAACTTATTAGTGTTAGTATCCTCTTAAAATCTAGCTCTTCTTACCACTGTAGCATTATTGCAATGAGAACACTTCTTAAGTTTACAAGACATGACTACATATTTAAAGATGTGTTCAGGGAGGTGGGCCTTCTGGAGGTCATGGTAAACCTTTTGCATAAATACGCTGCCCTCTTGAAAGATCCAACTCAGGCACTAAATGAACAAGGTAAAGCCTTTTCTGTAACTTTATTCTTATTTGGTGAAGGGGTTGAAGAAGATGATTTACTCTTGTGCCTTTCACTTTACAGATGTGAATGACTTCCTGGATATGTGTTACTGTTACATTCTAGTCAGTGTTCCTCAACCTCACTTTGCTTGTGTTAGGAAATTGGGTTTCTTCAGTGAAAACTGAGGAAAAACATGTTTGATCTCCATAGTTAGTGTCTTATTAATTTGTGGTAGTTAACGGAAATTTTTAAAAAGGCTCTGGAAAAACTAGAGTCATTAATTATAATTATGTAATACAGTTAAATGTGTAGATACTTCAAATGTTTTTCTTAATTTTAGAAAGCAGCTATATCTTGTTATATTATTAAAAATACATGTATGTTATCATTGTATACTTTTTTGATGAATCTGATGAAAGTACCATAGTTACTCTGGAAGGCTGAGGCAGGAGACATGCAAGGTTAGCTCAACCTGGGCAAGTTAACAGCTTAAAAAGATCTTGTCTCAAAATAATTTTTTATAAAGGTAAAGAGGGACTGAGAATATATGTCTCAGTGTGAGGGGTTGGTATTTATTATTAAAAAAAGCATAGTCGTATCTGGTAAGTAATTAAATGTGAATTAGTACAAGTTGAAAAGGCTGCACTGTTCTTGAAATGCTCTTTTCAGTACATTAAAATCTAGCATTCTCCTACTGACTTCCTTTATTAGAACCTCCATAAGAAGGTTCTATTTTTAAAATAATTTTTAATGTTTGTTGGATAACTAACTGCCTAATCATACCAAAACAAAATCTGTTATCATTGATTTTGAGCTTACTTTTGGCAAGATGGTAGATGCATATCATTTAAAAGATTATATTTATTGTTTTAGTGTAATATGAATATTAAGGACACATTTGAAGGAATTACTGAAATTGAACCAGGAAAAAATAATCTTGTCATATTTGTGATTTAGATCTTTGAATTTTTCACTCAGGGGACTCAAGAAATAATAGTTCATTTGAAGACCAAAAACACCTGGCTCTGTTGGTCATGGAGACCCTGACAGGTCTTCTCCAAGGATCAAACACAAACGCAGGTAATTGGAACCTCCTCTGGCATCTCGGCTGTGCCTCCCACTTACAAGGAAAAAGTATTGATTTGTTGATATATCAATAAAAATGCAAAAATTGAATATTAAGAGTTCAGTAATGACATAATGTATAACATGTTATTCAAAATGTTGTAAATTTTTAAAAAATGTTTTAAATTGCTTTTTATTAGGATGCCTTGCAACTAAAGTAGATACTTCTCTTTTTTTATATTTTTTTATTTTTGGGCTGATGGGGTTAGGGTCTCACTCTGTAGTCCAGGCTGGTCCTGAACTCATTGTGGAGCTCAGGCCTCGAACGCAAAACAATCTTTTTGCTTCAGCCTCCTGAGTCTGGGATTACAGGTGTGTGCCACCCAGCCCATCTTTTGTGGTGCTGGGGATTTGAACTTGGGGCCTTATGCTTTCTAGGCAAGCCTTCTTAACTTCTGTGTTACTCCTCTAACCCTGCCTAATTCTTTACTCAGATAAGCGTGCCTGTTTGAAATAATTACTTACATTTTTTCCCAAAATATTTACTTTATATATTGATTTTATTAATTGTGTAGTAATTTTATAGTAAGTGTAGTAAGTAACATGTGTTACAGTATTGTAACATTGCAACCTTAGGGTTGAAAACCAGTTCTCTAATAAAACTTAATCTGTTTAAGGAAAAATACTTCATTAAATATTTTGCTATCTTGGGTCTCAGTTTCTCTCTGAAATTAGCAGATAGTCTAACTGAATCCATAAATCATCATTCTTGTTTTTAACAAAAAATTACTTGAAATTTTAGTCAACGTCAAACTCTGAAGACAGTAAGGACAGTGCATCTTGAGGAATAAATGAGGGGTGGTGAGTTCAGGTGAGTCAGCTGGGCTCCACCCACAGAGACTTTGATGGCACACACTGAGGAGCCGGGGTTGCTTTGTGAGTGTTCTGGGCAACTCATGGATAAATGAATGGGCCTTGTAGTGGACTGCTTGCCTGATTCTGGAGAAATCAGCCTCAGCATTTTGAAAATACATTGTGTGTATGTGTTTCTATACCAGCTGTTAGAGATGCATAGCTCTTGCTTCAGGAGAGTTAGACTCTTAATTGACAAAGATATAAATACATGATTATATGTGATTATTTAAATACAATTTTGACAAATGCCAAGATGATATGACTGAATTTAGTAGGTAAATTGATGAGTATGGTGAAGCATAATGGGTATTTCAGTGACATTTTGTCTAGTATAATGCGTGATCTCCATATTTCTACTAACCAGACTTAGTTTACTGACATACTCAGAGACCTCATAAAATATACAGAGAAGAATTTCTTCTACAAGTTAGCTTTGATGACTTGTCATAGATTTCTGCAGAGAGAAATTGGGTGCTTCTACTTTTTTAGAGGAGTGGAGCACTTGCCCTGCGTGATTTGCTGGAGTAGTACATCTCCCAGAGTCCAAAACATTTTCATACAATTCTTTCTTAAAACATTTCTTTTCCTTGTTAATAAAAATATTACCAACTTAGGCACTTTAAACAGCATTTTGCTCATAGTGAGTATTTAAAAAATATAATACCATTGTAATTATGTAATAGTCTCTACCAGACAGCCAGGAGATGAGTAAGCATGACCTTCACATTTATTGAAGATGTCACAAACAACATGTTATGTGTTAAATCTCATGCACATAACTTACGGTCACTTCAAGATCGTTTATTCTCAGATGCCTGCTAAGTTGAGAAGACAGTGGCTGCTAAAGCAAGATCAGAGTGTTGGTTGTTCATTCAATGAACATTCATTGAAACATAAACCAAGAGTAAATTGAAGTTTCGTGGGGAATTAAACATATTTATAAATAAAAATAGGAACCTTTTGATATAAGCTGGAACAGAGGTATATACAATCAGTCCTTAAAGCTTAAAGAGTAGAGTTATTTGGGGGAAATAGTAACTAGTGACTTACATCACTTAGCCCACTGTTTTAAGTGTACGTGTGGATGGTATTCATATGAGGACAGTATTGCCTGTGGGCAGAAGCACAGGCGGTAGGCCATCACTGTAGGTGTAAACCTGTGCTGTGCTTACTAGCTGTGTGGCTTTGGGAAGTGAGCTAGCGTGCATGAGGGCCGTGGAGCAGTGCACTGGCTGATGTTTGCTATTTCTGAAGACATCTTAATTTCTTGTCCTTTCTGTACTCTTCTGTTTGAGGAAATGGCTTGGTTTGTTACCATCTTTCTGTGGTAACTTATTTTATGTTTGATATTATTTTTAAAGCTTTACTCAGTTTCAGTCTCATTTATTTGGATTTGTCTAAAAATTTGTTACATCAATTGGTGTTGATGTTGGATCTCCTGGTTTTCCCTGTGAAATTCTTGAATGCTCCAGATTTGGAGAATTTGGATGTGGTGATTGTGTCAGGACCTTAATCTTGCATTGAGAAAGTTCAGGGTAAACATGCATATACATCTGATGACATTGCACAGTGGTTTTTTTGCGTTGTAATTTATTTTATTTTTCCCCACTAATTTTATTAATATGCAAATGTAATACATAGTATTTACAGTGAATTTGGGTGTTTCGTACATCTATGTATCACATCGACATTACAATACCTACCCATCTTCTACCCTCCCACCCCCTCCCTATCCCTTCCCCCAGCTCCGGCTATCACTAAATATGGTTCCAAAGAATGTCTGTGTTCTGGGTTTTCCAAGTCCGAGAAACCATATGGCATTTAACATATTAATCTTCCATGCCTAAGTCATTTCACTCAAGTCACCACTCTACCCCAGCTTCCTATTCCTCTAATGGGTTTGCAGTAGTCAAATCTTGATACCTCCTCTCTGAATCCAACCACTCCCTTCATTGATATATTCACCAAAAGTTTTTTTTTTTATTCTATATTTTCCTACATCTTAGTTGTTATTGTTAAACCTGGCCTTACCTACCAGTTCACACTAGAAAATAATTATAAGCATGTAGTTCAAAAGGATACTTAATTTGAGAAAGAAATAAAAATAATAAATTTCAATTGCCTTAGCTGAATACTGGAAGGTGCATATTTGTACATTCACAGGGTTATCTTTACATCAATCAGTTTCCTTAGGATAAACTTTCATTAGTGACCTAATAAGTGAATTGCTACAACAAAACAAAGTTAAAACTATATCACATTGCTACATTAATTGAACTTAAATGTATACCACATAAAGGTACTTAAAGCGACAGACATGAAGGCAAATCTAGTTGTTTCAGAATTTCCTAACTTTCATATCTTATTTACTCATATTTCTCTGATTACTAACCTACTTTTTTCTCAGCTCATTCTCCTCTAGCTGTTGTCACTTTTTCTCTGGGGTCATTGGTGTCTCCGTTCTACCTTTCACTGTCCAAGTTTCCTTTAAGTATTTTCTGCAATACTGGCTCAGTGGCTGCAAATTCCTTTAAGCTGTCTCTGTTGTGGAAAGTTTTAATTTCTCCCTTTAAATTAAAAGATAATTTTGCTGGATATAGCAGTCTTGGTTGGCATTTATGTTTTTTTTTTTTTTTTTTTTTTTTTTTTTTTTTTTTTTTTTTTTTTTTTTTTTTTTTTTTTTTTTTTTTTTTTTTTTTTTTTTTTTTTTTTTTTTTTTTTTTTTTTTTTTTTT